>JAOEGT010066701.1:0-16761 GCA_025447795.1 Speoplatyrhinus poulsoni
GACATATGACATTCCGCGGTTAGCTCCCTCTGCTGCTAGTCTGCTGAAATGCCTTAGGACAGCGGGAGGGTTAAATGTAGTGAACTACTTTTGCCGTTTTACATGTATCTTAGTTTGCTACATTTCTTTTGGGGTGGCTTCAGTGTAGTTAAGCTTCATTTAACGTAGAGTAACTGGTATGTTAGCTCACTACATTTTCAATGTAGCTTGCCCATCACTGTATATTAATACAAAGAACAGAGAAGCTAAGATTACAACACCCAGAGGGAGTGCAATGTTATTCTCTGCTCAAGATGCAATTACTCTACTACATTACACATAATTTAATTAATAATTTTTTTACTGCTAAATTAATGATTTAAATATTATTAATAATATACTATATCGAATATCACCGTGTTTCCCACTCCTGGTCCTTGGGTTCTACTGTCCTAAATGTTCTAGAAGTCTCCCTGCTCCAACACACCTGATTCACATAAATTAATCGTTATAAATCTCTGCAGAAGCCTGATAATGACCCATTCATTAGAATCAGGTGTGTTGGAGCAGGGAGACATCTTAAACATGCAGAATAGTATAGCACCTTAAAGTTTTAAGGTGCTATAAAAATTACCTATACTATTACCTATTATTCCCAATTCTACCATGTAAAGGGTTAAACCTGATCAGTTCCTTGGTGCGTTCTTCTGCCGATGCCCTGTCTTACACGTGTGTGTGTGTGTGTGTGTGTGTGTGTGTGGCATACAAAGTCTGGACAACACAATTGTGACGCGCAAATAAGTGAGCGGGAGTTAGTGCGGTGAATTCATCTGGAGCCGTAGGCTAAATCTCTCCACAAGTCACACAAATAGCCTCACTATCCCGACGATGTGCCTACAATTAGATGCTAGCCGGTTTTAGCCTTTTTGCTAGCAGGACACGCTACATTACCAAGCCATAGTTTAACATCTATTCCGATAAATTGCGACGGCGCATGCAAACACCAGGCCAGATTACATGACATACCATGTAAACAGGTAACCCGAAATCTTCAATCGGAAAGATTCCATTCGGAAAGGCAAACGTGTCCGTGTAAACCCAGCTGGTGTTAATGTTGTGTCCGTTTAGATCTCGGGGCTCCGTTCCTCTTCCCCGGCCCCCAAGAGGCTGAGCAGCCGGGCTCCTACAGCGTCCAGACCCCCTACGGCTTCCAGCTGGACCTGGACTTCCTCAAGTACGTGGAAGAGATCGAGAGCGGGCACAACATGCGCCGGGCGCCCATCAACGCCCGCCGCTCCAGCCGGGCGCTCCGGCTCTCCCAGCGGAGCCCCAGTGTCGGGGGCCGCACCAGCGGCTGGACCTCCACCGAGTCCCTGGCGTCGCCGACCAGCGAGGACGGCCGTGCTCTCCCCCACCTTCCTCCACCTCCTCCGCCCCGCAACCGCATCGGCTCTGCGCCCTGCGAGGGCCTCTCCCTCTCCCCTCTGACCGTCCTCAGCACCCCTCCGCTCTCCGCCGGGGCCAGGGCTCCGCCCCCTCCGCCCCAGCGCAACCTCAGGGTGGAGCGCACCCTCCTGGAGACCAGCCGGCGGCTGCAGCTGGAGCAAACCCACCCCCACCTGCAGCTCACAGACCCTCCCAAGACGGCCTGTAAAACCAACGCTGCTCCCTCCTCGGCCTCCGCCTCCGGAGAGGGCCCCTCGCCTTCCGCCGCCCCGACCCACAGCAGCTTGACCAAGGCCAGCCCTCAGACCTCTGGGCGTAGCACCCCGGCCCCGGGCAGCGTGGCCCCCAGCCAGCTGCAGACGGTCAGGGAGCAGATGGCCACGGCTCTGCGGCAGCTGAAGGACATGGAGGAGCGAGTGAAAGGCGTGCCGGCCCTGGAAAGAGAGGTGGGCGAGCTTCGCGCCGAGAAGGTCATGCTCCTGTCGGCGCTGCGGGAGAAGGAGAAGGCATCCGAGGAGAGCGCCCGAGCGCGGCTCGCCTCCGCAGAGTCCTCCACCCAGACTGTGGAGGTCCCGCTGACGCCCGTCCTTAAAAGGCCGACTGGGAATATAGCGGGGAAGAAGGAGAACGCAGCAGAGCAAACCACGAGGAATGTTCTAGCGAAGGTTCCGGGAGTAGAGAAAAAGACAGTGGCGGTTGGAGAGGATCTCCCCCTGGACTCTGTTGTGTTCTACTACAGCCAGGGCGTGAGAGATGCTTCGGAGGGAACCGCGCCCGACGTCTGTGAGAGAGGCACGGCCACAGATTGCCCGTTGCTCCACGAGGAGGGAACACAGGTCGCCGTGGAGACCAAAGAGGCAGAGGTGTGGGTGATGGAGTCGTTGCTAGGGGTGACCAGCGAGGCACAGCGCGAGATCGACACCTTACAAGACACCATTAAATTCCAACAGGAGTCCATCGTGACCCTGGAGGCAAGGCTGAGCTTAGCCGATAAAGACCTGGGTGCTCTCAAAGCCCAGGTTGAGGATTGGAACTCCAAAATCACTCTCGATAAAGGGGTGCTCGTCAAACCAGACACCGCCAACGCCAAGGTCGAGACCGCCGCTTCAACCTCGCGGCACGTTTCCACTTCGTGTCGTCCCGAACTGGTGGACGCTTCCATAGGCGAGGACTTGCCTACCAGTCGGACGGAGCAGGACACCCAGACAGACGGTATAGTGACACCCGCGGAGCCAGTGGCTGTAGTTAGCATTGGGTGCCAGTGTGACAGTTTGGCTGAGGAACAGGCTGACCAGCACAAAGCTGCTGTCACGGTTCCAAAGAGGAGACAGCTGACCATCGCTGACTACAAGGTGTCCCCTTATGAAGAGGTGGTCAGCGTGAAGGAGATGACTGACCTGAAACAAGGAGAGGTGGTCTTACATAGCAACCCCAAGCCTGGTGAGAGAACCAGTTAGATGTTCTATGTGACTACCGTACATGTTTGTGGACATGGTGAGGGAACCAGTTAGATGTTCTATGACTACCGTACATGTTTGTGGATCATACACATGCAAATGTTTTTAGGAACACACACACAACCTTTGACTTACAATAGTTTGCTGGGGTCAGCTTTTGTTTTCTATTATCAATGAAAGAAAACAGCTAAATTGCAGCAAAGTTGATTGATTGATGTTGATGTAGTTTCTTATCTAAATGGTTACCTGATTCAACTGCCTTCAACTGATAGGTTTGTTGAAGTCCATCATGAAGAGGAAGGATGGGAGTAATTCCAGCAACACTGGCAAGAAGAGCCTGCAGTTTGTGGGCATTCTCAATGGCGGGTAATTCTGAACCTCAAAACTACCTTTCGGCTCCTTTGAGCTTATTGTGTACCACTGTCATTCAGCTAAATGTTTTTTTTCCATACACGGAGTAACCTGGATGGATACCAATTATTAGTTTCTAAGAGAAATATTAGTGTTAAAATGTCTTAAATCATTTTGAAAATAAATAAAAGACATCTTCAGTATCTCCACAAAATCATATGCGTCGTTCAAGTATACAATTAAACATTTTCCCCAGGTATGAGTCTACATCGAGCGAAGACGAGGAGGAGGAGAACGAGGAAGAGGGAAGTTCGTCGGTAGGAAGTGGCGAGGGCTCAGACAGCACGGAGGAGGACGAGGCAACGCTGGAGGAGGAGACCTCCGAGGAGGAGAGGAACGTCAATCTGGATGAAAGCGACACAGACGAGGAGGTCTTGAGAGCTGTCAGCAACCCCTCTGATGCTGTGAAGGAGAAGTACACGTCTCTCTATTCACACAAATGTTACCGTACATAACCGAAATGAAATCGGACATTCCTTTATTGAGTTTACTTCATAGCGTTATCATACAGTAGCAGATTAGCGCTAGTTCTTTGTGTTAATCGGTAGCAATATTATTACGGTATAATCAATTCTTATAGGCTAATATAATGCTAAGAATGCGCTGAAGCGAGATACACAAGGTATGACGCTAGCATAACATTAACCCTTTTGTCATAGGTTTGAGCTGAGCGCAAAAATGCGTGAGGCCTGCTTGATTCTGAAGGACCATCTGAATGATGATGTGGAGACACTGAAGAGTAAGGAAGTGGTGAGTAATTCTACCTGATTTATATTATTTCAGTATACCGGTAGCTACATTTCATCCAGTGTGTTTCATCAAATGTGTGTACTGTATATGTACAGCATGTGTGTGTAATAGTGTGGACATCAAAAAATATTAATCAGATGGAAGTCAACATTCAGTCTACATTTAGGGATTCTTTATATACAGTGAAGTCAATGTGCTAACTAGAGAAGTATCCGTTCTGGGGGATGTACCATCCAGTTGTCTTCCCCCCCACAGCTCTCCAGTACTCACTCCGTCCAGCTGGAGTGGTTCCGGATCTCCAGTGCCAAGACGGCGCAGCCGTCGCGCGTCTCAGACTACCTCATGGCCTTCTCAGAGGTGTCGTCAGCGCTGCTGGAGCACGTGGTCAACATGGCCGACGGGAACGGCAACACGGCGCTGCACTACAGCGTGTCGCACTCCAACTTCTGTGTGGTGGGACTCCTGCTAGACACAGGTCAGTGGACGCAGCCTGACGCCACTCGCATCACAGAGGCCACGTTCTGTAGAACGACCAGCTATTGACCTGGTCGGTTTTGACTTCAGACCTCAGAATAGGTCATACACTGTACAGTGCAGCAGTAATCACAACAACTGCTAACATACAGTACATTAAAACAGCTCATTCAATCCTCAAAAATTATAATTGCTAACAACCTAAATAATAATCTGATAAATTTCCTATAAACTGAAAATACTATTTTACATTTTTATTATTTTATTGTTTTTACATTAAGGTTTGTCAAGGGTATTGTTTTACGTACTGTATATCTCTAAATGACCGTTATCACAATATTGAATGGCTATTCATTTAATCCATTACAAGAAATGCCTGTGTAGAAAGCATGCACTAATTGTGCAGCCATGCATTGCATACATAGTTGTCAAATGGTTGAATGGGCTTCACCTTGGGCTCACTTTGCTATATGTGCTTAGGCTGTAGTGGCAGTTGGCCCTATGTTTTAAGTGCTCGGTACTTGAACCAAACTCTTCTGTTTTGCTCAGTACTTACCTAAGCAATTCATGAATGTATTCCATTATCTTAAGTCAATATTGAGAGAGAGAGAGAGAGAGAGAGAGAGAGAGAGACCATTGTGGTTGATGTTTTGTACACCCATTCATGTGCATATACAGTAGCTACAGTATGCATTTTGTGCATGCTCGTCATACATGTGCATTCCACGCAGGCGTGTGCTGTGTGGACAAGCAGAACAAGGCAGGCTACACGGCCATCATGCTGGCCGCCCTCTCGGCGGTGAAGGAGGATGAGGACATGGTCGTAGTGAAGAAGCTCTTCAGCCAAGGCAATGTTAACACCAAGGCCAGCCAGGCAAGTACTCCATCAGTGTGTTTTACTGCTGGAGGTAATGCCATTTATTCCAATGGTTTTTAATTACACTCTTCCCTGGGAACACTAACCCAGTTGAAGGTTAGTCTACCAAACAGATACAATGAAGAAGAAATTAGTCTCTTTTAGGCATCATGTAATACAGTAATGTAATGCCGTGTCTATGGGGTAGACAAAAAGAAACGGCATTGTTAGGAATTGCTCTTAATTTGTTTTAATTGTCCTAATTTAGGGTGTGTTGACTCGTGAAACATGGTGGGTTTAGTCCACATAGTTCTATGGTTCAGTCCAATCAAATAAGGATGCAGCCTAGACATGCATGCTGTCTGTCTGCAGGGATCTCATGCCTGGAGTGTTGATTTCTTGGGTTTGTTTAATCAAGTTGTGCAAGTGTTTACACATGGTGCCTGGCAGTCTGTGATACTGCAGTCACAGGACAGAACATTTACAGCATTTCTGTCTATAAATTACATTCCCGCTATTTGTTATTGTTGTGGAAACAGTATAGGTTTAATGTAACATCATGCTTTGATGTTAGAAAACCACTTTTATAGTAAACTTCACAGATTTTACAGTAAGTTCGTGTAGTGTGTGTGTGTGTGTGTGTGTGTGTGGCAAAGTTGTGTGCATCAAGGCAGTTGCTAACGCAAGAATGTTTGTATGAAATAAAAAGCAGGCTGTTGGATTGAGGATGTTCTAATGTTTCTAAAATAAAAGATGAACTGTGCCTGGGGTTTAATTGTATTTATTACAACTTAATTGTATGTGTGTTGTGAGAAGTATGATGTGTCGTTTACGCTAACGTTTCTGTGCGTCCCTAGGCTGGCCAGACGGCGCTGATGCTAGCTGTTAGCCATGGTCGGCAGGAGATGGTGCGCGCGCTGCTAGACTGTGGCGCTGACGTCAACGTGCAGGACGACGAAGGTTCCACGGCGCTGATGTGCGCCAGTGAGCACGGCCGTGCCGAAATCGTATCGTTGCTCCTGGAACAGCCTGGATGTGACATTTCCATTGTGGACAATGTACGCTGTTCTGTATATTAATGTTGGTGTGTTATAACTCTTGTTTTTACAAATAGACTTACTATACATGACTGTTAGCTGTTGCATGTCCATGCCAACATTAACAGATTTATATATAGCTTGACGGCTCCAAGTCTCTAACAAAGCAATCAAATATAGCATAATGAGATTATTAATAAATATTACTACTACTCTAGTATTAAAGTATTATGTTAATAACATTTCATAACACTTTAGCAATGGAAGGCCCATACCAGCCATAGTCGTAAAGCCCTGTTTCCAAACTCTACTCTTAAAACATCAGTCCTCTCTCTGGTCTGGAAATCAACTCAGACTGCACTCAGGAAACTGCTCCTCAGGGGAGATGGTCTACAGTGTTTCCTCTGCTTGCCACATATCCCTCATCTCTTCCCATTATCTTTTACTTTAACTCTCGCTTACTCACAGCGAGAACAAAGGCTGGCAACTGCCTAATTAATTTCATGTGTGTTGCCCCTTTAGTCTGTGACATTTACAGGAAACACAGTTACTGGACTGTTTACATGCCCCCAAGGGACACATTAGCAAGCCACAGTCGTGTTCACAGCAGTTGTTTAGGAACAATATCCAGCAAGCTAGGCCACTAGGTACTGTATATTTCAGTCCATGATTCAGATAGAAGGCACTAATAATTAATTCATAACTTGAAGTTAATTGCTTAATATTAGTATGGATTGTACAGATGGTATGGTCAAGATCCAGTCGATTGTTTAGATGAGTTGATTAGTCACTTTTGTTAGGTGAAAATACTTGATATTAAACCGTGTGATCTTTCTTGATGTTTCCCATTGTGAACATCAGTGTGATCTTAAGTGATTTTACAGTGAATTGGTCTTGATTTCCTAAGAAGGTCCCAATAGACAGATATTTGTGTTTTCACATTATACCAGCATGATTAAGTTATGCAGGCAGCTGAAGATCTGGGTTTCACACAGCTGGACCGAGGAGGGGATGGTGAAAGAGTTGGGTAAATCCCTTCAATCCCCTATAACACCCCGCAATCCTGATTGTACTTTCACTGCTTTCAGTTTATGCATTTAAGTGAATCTATTGTAATTTACAGTCAACTTAATATATTTTCCATACTGTGCGGCAAAAATGTAAAATCCCAAATAAACACATGATACATATGATCCTGCTATGGAGGTGAACACTTAGGTCCTTATCTCTGTGCCTCTTGCAGGATGGCAGCAACGCTCTCTCCATTGCCCTGGAGGCATGTCACAATGATACAGCTGTGCTGCTCTACGCTCACATGAACTACACCAAAACACAAGCTGCAACACAAGTGAGTTTGTCCTGTCCCAGCCCTGGCTAAACCCCTGGTTCTGAGCCTGCAGGTCATTGCATTGTCTCAGCTCTCTGATGGTATCTCGATCATTTGTAGGCTGTTTCCTGTATATACTGTGTGTTTGTGTGTTCTGACATTCTCCATACAAATCTGCCACCACTTACTAGGAATTCTGAGTAGACATGGCTTTCATTTAGTGTTCAACAGTTAAAAACTGACTTATAGAGAAACAGCTTAATAATAATAATAATAATAATAATAATAATAATAATAATAATAATAATGATGATGATATAAAAAAGCTACTTTTATTGCAATTATCTAGCTAGCAGGAAGGGCCTTGCATGGCCTTGCATTCAGCATAGGTCACTTACTACATATTGGTACGATGAGTAATGCCTCTCTATTTCTAGTAGAGATTAGCTGAACGCAGTGTTTAATTTGGGTGTGGTATGCAGTCTGCCTGCTAGGAAGACCAAGTGGTGCACTACTGCCCCCTAGTGGTCGGTCAGTGGTCTTTTTTGATTATGTAACAAGCCACCAGGCTTTAACGTTTTTGTTTTTGTCTGACTGGTTAAACTGCCATGAAGCTCCACCTTTACAGTTGTCTTTGCTTTAGATATCAGCCTGGGAGCTCTTAATTATAAACAGTTTGTCAGCCAGGTAGAGATATACCAGGCCAATCAGCGGGGAGGTAGCTCATAATATGGTACTGTAACCTAAGTGAGAGGGCTTGTTTTGTTTAGTTAAGTGTTTCAATGGCCTGCTAATGATTTTATTAACGCCTGCAATGAGTGAGAGCATGTAATATGGATGCAGGCTAATAGGTGGTGTTGTGATTTTCAGGGAAGTCCAAACTCTCCAAGAAGCCCAACAAGCTCCCACAACAGCACATGGTCTACTGAGTGAAACTATGCACATGAGAGAGAATACTCTTAACCTAACTGGATTTTTAGCATGGATGTACTCTACTGGAATTGTCATGGTCTACTTTAATATTTATCTATTTTACAGTACAACATGTATATTTATGTTAATGAACAAATTTCATAAATATGTTGAATACTTACTGAACTAACTTATGTTCCTTATATTTCTGAGGTCTATGGTGTTTTTCTATGACGGTGAACAAAACATTTTTGTTATTTGCACTCATGTTTTAGTATCTCTTAATCAACACTGCCTGTTTGTACACTATTGTAGCTCATGTTTGCGCTCACAATCTGTGCATTGTATATTCATGTATCTACAGTATTTTCATGTCTAAAATAAAAATATTTACGTAAGGTTGACTCAGTTATTATGTTGATTATGTATTGGATTGTAGCCAGGCAATTGCAGTGTATGTTTTCAATTGATATAATATATAAACTAATTTCAAATGATTATGGGTAGTAAAATTGTACACAGTTTATTGAGCACTTTACTTTGCCGTGCAAAATGGCTTTACGGTTGAGTTCAATAAATTTAAATTAATTTCTAAACCCAACTTTAAAACGGTTTCTATGTTTTCTACAGTATGTCAAAGCATACCATAGACATTACATCCAAATACCGTACAAAACTATATAGGCATTAATTTGGAGTTGATTCTCCCCTTTGTGGGTATAACAGCCTCAACTCTTCTGGAATGGATTTCTCTAAGTTTCTGTGATTCTAGGCTTTTATATAGCTGTGTGGCTAGAACCCTGCATGATTTTCTGAAATTCTTGGTTGAGTGGTTGAGCTTCCACAAAACCTGAGCAGATATTGCAGGGCAGACATATCACAAACTGACGTGTAGCAGCGCCAATTGTCCATCTGCTTTTGGCATTCAATAATACTGTAGGCTACTGTAGTGTTTGCAAATACTGTATGTATCCAGTACATCTAATGTACTTCCAGTAGTTATTTCCCCCCTAACGCTAGGTGTCAGTAAGGAACAGAAGTTGTATTTTTATTTATAAAGTCGAAGAGGAGATGTGTCCTTCACAACAGAAAACATGGCTACTGCTACTAAAATCATCCAGCGGTTGAGGAATTGTTTGTCAGGGGTAAGCTTTTGAGCGACTGGCAAGCTACAAACCGAATGAAGGATTAATAATACACGTGTCTGTTCTGGTTTAACTGTTATTCGTATTGTGCTTTGTTTATGCACATGTCTCGGCGTCCATTTGAACAAGCTCCGCTGTCAATTTCACGTCAAACGAAGTTCGTACTGTACTGTACCGTACCGTATTTTTAAATGGACTCGTCTCTTTCTTTGTTGTTAATAGCACGACCTTCAAAGCAAGCTTCAGCTGCGATATGGTGAAATAGCAAAAAGGTAATTTTTCACCAGATCGCACATTTAACCATTTCCAAGTCAAGCCAGACAGAGCTGTTGCATTATTTTAAGACCTGCCAGAACGATATTCTCAACTCAATGTAGGTCAACACTCAAGTCTCAATATACAGTACGCAATGCTTGAGCATAAAATGTGTCCAGTGATACACTTGTTTCATCCAGAAACCTGGAAAATGATCTTGAAATACAAGTCATGTTTTCACATAGCAATCAGTCAAGATCAGGGGTGGGCAATTAGGGGCCACATTGAAAATGTCAGAACTTCGCGGGCCACAACAACATGCTAAAACATTTGAAAATAGAACACAAAATACCTAACTTTAACTTGCATATGTATACATATAGGCTATTCCTATGCAACACCATTTTCATAATGCAATGTAACCGTTCACTTTAATTCTTTTTTTTTTTTTTTTTTTCATGCAGCAGTAAATCAAGTAATTTTATGTTGTATTATTATTTTTAAAATGTTTGATGTACCGGCCGGGTAAAATATCTCAGGGCCGCATACGACCCCCGGGCCTGACATTGCCCAGGTCTGGTCAAGATGCATCTCAAAACAAGGCTAATGTGTAGAGTAATGCAAGATGACATTATGCATAATTTGCGTAATAGATGATGAATGTTGACGTCACACTTTTTAAATTTAATTCCTGTGGTGTGATATGTAGGACTCAGCCACCACCAAAACTGCCAGTGGGCCCGAACCACAAGTATGCCAACGTCTACTACTGCACCAGAGATGGACGCAGAGAATCTGTTCCAGCCACAGTCATCATGTCACCACAGAAGGCCCTCACTGCTGGCAGGTAATGCAAAAGATTTGCTTTATAGCTAAATGTTACTGTTTGTCCTATGCAGCTCTTCATTTGTACAGTATATGGTATTCTGTTGTGTGCTGTGGATGTGGGAGGAACATAAAAAACTTTGGATTTCCATGCAGGTTTAATGCAGTTAATAGAGGACACTCATTCAGTGTTAAAAAAATAAATGACAAAACAAGGATTGATCTCCATTAATCAAATTAACTCTGAATGTCTACATGGCCAGTATATAAAACAAGGACAGAATAATGTGAAAAGGCAACTTGTGAATTTGAAATGGATACAGTAGATTTCAAATCTTTAGTTTGCATTACATTTAGTGGGGTTTTGTGTGACTTATAAATGTTGGTATACTGCATACTTTTAACTGATCTTCTACACACTGATGGGACATTTTTACTTTTATAGGCTTTGTTATGTATGATACACATACATAATGTGTTATAGCATTTTGCCCAACAATTTAGTAGAAATGTTCTAGTGTTTTAATATAATTTTCTCATGTGTTTTTGACCTCTCCTAGTCATGTTCCTGAAGTACCAGCCAAGCCTCCAGTCACACCAGGACCTGTGTACAAGGAGTTACCCCTCTCCACAGACCAGCCGTACCTTTGAATAAAGTGCATATCAGCACCAACCACATTGTTTATTCATCTTCCTCCTGTACACAATTACAAGACATTGTGTGTTGGTTAAATCCTGTATCATAGAAAGTGTTAATAAAATACCAAAGTAAATTGTTTTTGCTTGTGTACTGTACAAAAAAATTTTTAAATGTAGAAATATAACTTGGTGTATCTAGAACTTTATAAAGACACAATACAAGCTGATTAAATTAAGGATTGGGAATTTTGTGGTATTAACAGAAACATTAGTAACTGCCTTTTACAGTACTGAGTATTGAAAGAAGATTGCACGGCAACTTTACAGAGGATAACATTGCCACACTCTGGCCACAACCGGAACTGCATTATCCAGTACATATATCGCCAATGTGTTCATGAATGTAGAATTTTCCATACAAGAAAGTTCACAATATGTTGGCGATCACATTTACTATGTTAAAAACGGGTGTTCTTGCAAACTGCTCACACGCCCTCACATTGCTGTGACGTCATGTATGTATTTATATCTTTATATATTGTTTTAGAAACTTCGTGTCACAATTCACAATTCGGAGGTCGTTTTTTCCGAGTTCCGAGTAGGATTGCATCATATGCAGGCTACCCTGTGTAAACGTCAGATTTCCTATAATTTAAAGGATATACATGTTAATCTGTATTGGAGTCTGACACAAAAAAAATCACATAAACATAATCACAAAAATATTCCACCATGTCAATGCATAACGGATATAGGTAACATTTCCAATACTAGTGTTAAGTTAAGAACATATGATTAATTTGAGTTACATACATTATATACACCACATGGCCCCTTATCTACGTCACTTGCCCGCGCCACGTTCGACCGACGAGGACGTCGATGTAACGAGCATGGGACACCTTGGTGTAATGTTTCTACTGATTCCGCTGCTGATTTGTCACATCGTTTATGGTAAGACATTCGTCGCAATATGCACATACGTGTTTTATAAATTACGATAGATTGTTTGCATGCGTGTAGGCTACTAAGTATGTAAAAAAAACCCTAGCCGGTGTTCTGACAGTTTGAACTGGTTTGCCTTGTGTGTCAATGGGCTGTCGATCGGAACTGCTCCCCCCTGTGTGCAGAATGAAAAGTGACTCTCTGATCTCATTAGAATAATTAAAAACAACTTGAGAACATGTAGGACATGTTTAATTATTTACAGCCAGTACCAGCCACAGACTATATGACATTATTTTTCTAATTTGAAGCTTAATGTCACGAAGGAGTGTTTAAAAGGAATTTAATTGTAATGTTTGTGTTGGTATTCCTGGTGCTGCAGGACACTTGTTACCTGCCTGTCAAGACAAAACCCTATACCGGTGCAGCAACGGACAATGCATTTCGCAGCTAAAGATCTGTGACTGGCATAAAGATTGTGAAGATGGCTCTGACGAATCAAACTGTCGTGAGTACCTGTAATACTTTCATTTGTTTGTTTTCGTCCGTCAAATATCCGTGTTTATCATATTTGGAAAAATATAGGCTACTGTTAGTATAACTAACTAACTAACTAACTAACTAAGTAGATAGATAGATAGATAGATAGATAGATTAAAAATGTATATATTTTTAATTAAATTATCCTTAATTTGTAGTATTTCACCTGTTCTGTGTCTTATATTATAATAAATCCATTCAGTTTTACCAGTTAAAAATGTGGGAATATAACTATAATATACACTACCGTGATCGCTATTTATCAGCAAGTCACACTTGGATGAAACCTAGTGGAAGGCGAATAGGGGGGCAATTTAAATTTATAGATGGGGGTAATTTAGCTGGGTATCTAAAAAAAATTGGCTACCGTAGATTTGCTGGGCATGCGATATACCCAGATAGCAAACATTTATTGAATCTATGTTGAATCAACATTGCGGCGTCAACGTTAACATAATTGAATCAACGTTGAACTTCAATGTTGATTCAACATCAGGTTTGCACCCTTTTTTAACATTGAAACAACGTTGAAATCCTAACAAAAAACAACGCAACTTCAACACTAAAATCCTCACTGAAGGGGCGTGGTACTCCAACAGAGGGGGCAACGCCCCCTGTCTGCCCATTGGGCATATGAATGAACCAAAGTTAGTTGCCTAAATTAAAGTGTGATTATTACATTATATAACAACATTGTGCTCCAGTAGAGCTAGAAAACCTTCTAGAGAAAGATTAGAGCGATTTCTAAAATGATCAGGGATATTGTTCCATAATGCATTGTAGTGAGCACACACAGTGCTGGCAATGGAAGGTAAGCTCTAAAGTGAAGCATACACACACTGCTTTTATTAGGTGCTCCTTCATAGGAAATTCAACAAAAGAAATAACTGAAAATCTGAAGAATTAAATAAATGATTAAGCATAAATGAAAATTCAAGTGTCACATTTAGTTAACTTTGCCAGCCTGGTCTAAATGTAAAAAGAGTTAAAGTTACAGAATGGCATTTTTATTATTGTTTGGTTTTGTACACCAATGCTCATGCTAATTTATGTGCACATAAATTTAACTTTTGACATGCAATCCGGATATGTTGAGGACTTCATGCAAGTTGTGATGTTTGCTAAGTGCTGAATGTTTTAGTTTATTGGATTCACACCTCAATAAAACATATTTAGTGAAATAAACAATCAAGTGTGAGGGTGTGGTAGAATGGTGGAAACCTAGTATGGCTTGTATGAACCACACCTAAAAATGTTAAAATTGACAACACCAGTGTTTAATGGTGGGAATACGGGAATTTTATATTTAACTCGCACGTTTTGTAAACACACGAGTTAATCACAGACCGTGGTAGGGGCGAACATTAAAAAAGCCATTTATTGTCTCATCGGGACAATTGATTAAATCCAGAAGTTCTTATTTGGGCAGGGGCACCTCCCAGAAAATGACTAACACCTTTCTATGTCTATTGTCCGTCTCCCCTTAGGTCACGTGCGGTGCAAGAGTGACGAATTTGCGTGTCGCAGCAGCCGACGGTGTGTGTCTATTGAAGTTTGTTGTGACGGCGCTGATGACTGCAGCGATGGCAGCGACGAGGCGTCCTGTCACAACTGTACAGCCGGATCTTTTGCCTGCGCACATGCTGGCACCTGCCTGCCAGTAAGCAAGCTCTGTGACGGACAGCCGGACTGCCCTGACGGTTGGGACGAGGGCGAAGACGAATGCCGCTCGACTCCACGTGAGCAGGCTGCTCGTGCGTGTGCAATGTCTGAATTTCACTGCGGCAATGGGCAGTGCATACCCCAGTCTTGGAAGTGTGACCGATCCCACGACTGCCCTGATGGCACAGATGAAGACAACTGTGGTAAGTTCCAGAGGTACTATTTGCTAGCAGCACTAGGGGGCAGTAGTGATATTATCATTGAGTGGGGCACTAAAGACAAGACTAAAGAATGCACCATGCTGTTGTTGGGCCAACAGTCCAGCAGGGGGAGCTACCTGTATACCAATCAATACCAACACACGTTAGCAGTTTTTTTATACATTAGTTTCTTCTTTCAGAATTATTTTTTGTAGGCAATTGTTTTGGAGGGGCTTCTTTAGCACTTTAAAAAACTAGGTAAGCTATTTTATACACATTCAATCATATTTACTCATTAATGTGGGTTGAATAGTTAAGAAGGCGTGCACACATTTAACATGCATAATGTGTGTGTGTGTATAGACTGTGGCACAACATTGGGAGGGGGAAGGAAGACTTTTTTTTACAGGTTTTATTACAAGGTATTGAGATATGTTGAGGAGCTGTAAATTTGTCCAAAGCGTCCACACAGGTAAGGAGAAACGGAATCAGAGTATTCTGTAGATTTTTCTTAACACAGCCAGTCCAGGTGCTGAATGCCGAGCGTTCTATCCTTGTAGTTGTTGTTGGGTTGTGTGATAGAAGCCTTCCTACCTCCCTGTTTGCTTATTGGCCTGTTGATCTTCTGTTCCTGGAGGAGGTTGATTAGCGAACGAGACACATCTGGTGCTTCTTCACTGAGTGAGGCACCTGGTGAGGAGGTAATTTCTCACAGGAGTGTGTCCCCATATCCCTGGTGACCTCCAGCACAGCAAAAGACCTGTGGGAGCAGGCTAAACATTTTTTTTATACCTGATGTTTTTAACATAGTGCTAAGGGAAATGTATAGCTAGTTAACCACGCTGTAGCAAATAATGTAAATGTAAATACTTTACCATTCAAGTGCTCTGAACTCAGATTATTGATATGTCCAATAGCACATGAAGGCCAGATTAAGCCCCAAAAAAATGATTCTGTCTGAAAATACCCTTTAACCTAAACACAACCTATCATTTGCTATAATGGGCTATAATAATGTAAATTGTTATTAACGGATTGGCACCTATAGAATAGCCTACATCCATCCGTCGTCATCTGCTTATCCAGAGTCAGGTCGCGGGGGCAGCAGCTCCAGCAGGGGACCCCAAACTTCTCTCTCCTGAGCCACATTATCGATCTCTGATTGGGGAATCCCGAGGCGTTCCCAGGCCAGTGTGGAGATATAATTTCTCCACCTAGACCTGGGTCTTCCCCGAGGCCTCCTCCCAGCCGGACGTGCCTGGAACACCTCCATATAGAGAGGCGCCCAGGGGGCATCCTTACCAAATGCCCGTACCACCTCAACTGGCTCCTTTCGATGCAAAGGATCAGCGGATCTACCGATCGAGACCGGTAGATCGAGAGCTTTGCCTTCCGGCTCAGCTCTCTTTTCGTCACCACGGTGCGATAAAGCGATTGCAATACCGCTCCCACTGCTCTGATTCTCCGGTCAATCTCCTGCTCCAATGTCCCCTCACACGCGAACAAGACCCCGAGGTGTTACCCCAACTCCTTCACTTGGGGTAAGGACTCATTCCCTACCAGGAGTAGGCACTCCATCGGTTTCTGGCAGAGAACCATGGCCTCAGATTTTGCGGTACTAATCCTCATCCCAGCCACTTCACACTCTGCTGCAAACCGATCCAGTGAGTGCTTCAGGTCACAGACCGATGATGCCATCAGGACCACATCATCTGAATAAAGCAGCGATGAGATCCTTAAGCTACCGAACCGCAACCCCTCTCCACCACGACTACGCCTCGATATCCTGTCCATGAATATCACAAACAGGATTGGTAACAAAGTGCAGCCCTGGCGGAGACCAACCCCCACCTGAAACGAGTCCGACTTACTGCCGAGAATCCGTACACAGCTCACGCTTT
>JAOEGT010066711.1:0-16758 GCA_025447795.1 Speoplatyrhinus poulsoni
CATTCATTAGAATCAGGTGTGTTGGAGCAGGGAGACATCTAAAACATGCAGGGCTGCGGCTCTCCAGGACCAGGATTGGGCACCCCTGTATTGCCTCTTGCCGCTATGCTATGGCTGATGTGTTTTGCGTTTCCCTTTTAAACCCCATTAACCCCATTAACCACATCCAAGAACATTATAATTTGTCCAGTATGATTGCCTTTTTTTTCTGTTCTCAAATCAAGGTCAACTCCCTTCCCACCCCATTGATTTTCAATTTAAGAATTTCAGCTTGCTTTTATATAATACTATATGTACAAGTATTACTTTTGACCTTGAATTGTACCTTGAATTTTACCTATAAATGTCCTATAACTGTAGAATGCAAGTAAACTGTCTTTCGCTTGGCATGGAAATAACTTGAATATCACAAACAATGTCATTGTTTGTTCTTTGAAAAATAATTATATATTGGTTTATATCAGTGTGCTTATATCATTTATTTCTAATTACTTTTAATTAACTTTTAAATATATCGTTTATTTTGCATGTTTTACTATTTACTATACAACATTTTGTTTATTTCATAAAAGTAATTTAAATAATTAAACCCTCATTGACATTTTATTACATAGTTGATGGCTTAGTCCATTGGTTTTTTTTCTCTGTATGAGCTCATGCATGAGGTCACAAAGAAATAATGGAAGACTATGTAAAGTAAAATGCAATACCAGTGCCATCATATATACAGTATTACACAACTACAGGGACACATGAGGCACATACACTTAAACTAAATTGTTGTTTTTATACATAAATGCCTGATAAAAGCCTAGTTGTACAGCTATACAACTACTGTAATGTAATCCATGGATAATGTTTACTACTTTGCCTTTTCTGTATTTTCAACAAGTTATCAAAGACTTTAAAACATACTCGCCATTATTCAGAGACAATTCTACATTAAAAAAATATATAGTTTCTTAAATATGTTTCATTATATTTTCTTTAACTCGAAATACCCAGATTATTTAGCAGTTTATACCAGATCCCCTATATTTTGTTATTTGACATTACATGCCATAAACAATCTTGAGATGTTTTGTCTGGCTGTTATTGTTTCCTTCTCTCTATTTGTTCCATAACAAGGTCCCTCTTTTCATGGATTCAGTTTATAGGCTTATTCTTATTTTTTTTTTGTAATTATGGTCAGTCACACATAGGAGATAAATACTCAAGTTATTTCTTGTCCATGTTCAACCAGTTTTGTTACTCTTCTCTTTGCTTTGCTTATGCTGTTGCTATCCCTTTCTCTTCTGAACTTGTGCGGATCTTCTTGTCAATACTACTTTTGTTCTCAAGACCTCGTTATCCTGTGTCCTTTAAGTCTACATCTAACGTTCTGAACTGAAGATAACTAATATAACTGCCTTGACAACAATTTCTGATGTCTCTCCTGTTTCTCCTACTTAATTTCTCCCCTATATTCTTACCCTCTTTGGTTGTCAACTTTTTTAACACATAAGATGATGAAACAGAATCAACTGAGACATTCTCCCTGCTGACTAACCAGCCTCTTGATCCAGCGACCCTGGCAAGTCCAGATCTTCTCTCAGAGGTGTCAGACATGAAACAGGACCTCCTCAGAGTTTCTGCCATCTTGACAACAGACCCAGTGGAACATGAAATCTCTACCAATGGAAAAAAAAATAGAGCTAGAGGAGTGGAGGTGATGGTAGCAGGACAACCTTCACTGACAGTCGAACAGTTTAAAGAAGAACTGGAGAAAGTTGAAGAAATTCTTAGAGTAGGCATTAGTGATGGAAGGGATAATGTACCAAGAATGTCAAGAAAAGTGGTTGATACAGAGGTTGTTGGAGCCACACGTGATAAACAAACTACTGTTCAAGGACCAATATTTCAAGAGGTCTATATTGAGAGGAAAGCCTCCTTTAGACCTGCCACAGAAGTCAAAGACATGTCAGCTATGACTCCACACCTCAGTTCTAACATGGACCAATACCTGGCAGAGAAAACTGTTGTGAGGAGTGATTCTGAAGAGGACATAATTCAAGAAAGTTTGGAGCAGGTTGTAAAGCATGATGGAAAAAGGCATCCACCTGATATTAAGAAACCTATCAGGAAGAAACTTAGAGGCAGAGAGCGTTCTGGATGTAGCAGCTCTGAAGAAGAATTGGTACGAGTGAGCTCTGAGGAGTCTCTGGATGGGGAGACTCTTCTGGCAGAGAATGGCCTTGCCCAAGATGAAGCAATGGTGCCACCAGCATCCCCTCGGGTGGTTGAGACACCTATCGGTTCCATAAAGGAAAGAGTCAAAGCTTTACAGAAGAAAGTCACAGAAGAAGAAGAGCATAAGGTGACACACCCACATGTTACATCTTTCATGGGTACAAAACTGTTGGAGTCAGAAATGTCACATCTTCCCAATGTTCCCACATCTCCTAAATCGCCACGGTCTCAGACAGAAAGATTAGAAGAGACCATGTCTGTTAAAGAGCTAATGAAAGCATTTCAGACAGGACAGGATCCATCAAAAAATAAAGCAGGACTTTTTGAACACAAAGCTGTGACTTCATCTAGCTCAAGCATTGTTTCAAACCAAGAACGATTAACTGATCACAGTCCCACGCAGCAAATTAAATCACAAACAGAAATTCAAACACTTTCAAAGTTTCATTCTCAGAGTGTCAAATTAAAGGAGCAAGCAATAACATTGATGAGTGAGCACTCAGTTGAATTACAAATTATTACAGAAATTGGTGAATTACCAGAGACAGCAAAGGCTATAGATAGTGCTCAATCTGATGGAGGGTATATTATAAAAGAGGAGGAGTCAGAAATGTCAGGGAGGAGCCAAGTAAAGATCCAGGTAGAGGACCTAGACATAGGTGTTGACGAACAGCGATCAGAAGACATACATATTAGCCCTGATCGCAGACCCTCTGAGGACTTCAGTGCTGATATAAAGGCTGAGCTGGAAGACAGTCCAGAGTATCAGCTTTTCAGACAGACATCCACAGCAAGAGTGAGTTATGCACACAGTGCACCCGAGGGAGAGTTATTACATGAAGATTCTGGTCCAAACCCAGCCTCCATTGTTAGAAGTGTGGAAAGTGATCACAGAGAAGTGGTCTCGCCTATTGGTACTCAACTTGTAGACAAATATTTAAGCCTAGAAAGTCCCAGGAGCAAAGGTATGGCTGAAGTCTCAGATACCACTAGAGACCATGATAATAAAAATCTGGTGGTTCTGTCAGTCACCCATCAAACAAAGGCAGTAGAATCGGAGAAAATTAATGAAGAAAAATGTATTGATGACCATGTTAAAGAACCCATTTCTCAAACTGTACCAAACAAAGTAATGGTGGAGCCACAGTTTGAAGAAGTTTACATAGAGGGAAATGTATGTAACCAGTCTTCCACTGTACATAAAGATATATCTTGTATGGTGACAATCTTAAGCAGTGACTCAGATCAATGCATAGAGAGGACGCCTATGGCTAGTGGACCAAAAGAAGATGCTGTTCAAGAGATATTTGAACATGCCATACTAATACACAACCAAAAAGGGGATGTTTTCACAGTGTCACATAATGAACAGAAAACATCAACACTAACTGGCACATTACTGATAAAAGATGATTATAGCTTAAGAGATTCCACAATATCTGCTAGTGAGTATGAAAAACAATTAAAAGATGACAACGGTCAATCAGAAATTAATGACTGGTATAATGTCAAAGGTAGGGAAATACGTGAAAGCATACCTGCTGATGTAGGAGTCAAAGAAGTGACAGAAGCAGTTGAGGAGACACTGTTTGAAGAAGTTCACATTGAGAGAAAGACTGACCATCAACAGCCAGCCAAAGAAAAGGACATGTCTGGAATGTTGTCATTGCTTAGTAATGACTTGGACCAGTATCTGAAAGAGAGGCCTGTGGTGATACAATCATATCCAGCAGAAGAGGATATAGTTCATGAGAGTTTTGAACAAATTATTCTGACAAAGGGTAAAGAAATAACCTCTCTTGCTTCATCTACTGTATGTAAAATAATACCAACAGAAGATAAAAAAATAAAAATTGCAGATGAAGTTTATAAAGAGCAAATGGAGACTAGATGGGATATATATGATGGCAATTATGATGCAGACCCATGTTCATCTGATGTTCAGTCTCCATCTCCCTCTGCTATAATGTCACATTTTGGAAACACTGCCCAAGGGGACGTAGGAGTCAAAGAAGTAACACTAGCAGTAGAAGAAACACAGTTTCAAGAAGTTCACATTGAGAGAAAGACTGATCATCAACAGCCTGCCAAAGAGAAGGACATGTCTGGAATGTTGTCATTACTTAGTAGTGACTCAGACCAGTGTCTGAAAGAGAGGCCTGTGGTGATACAATCATATCCAGCAGAAGAGGATATAGTTCATAAGAGTTTTGAACAAGTTATTCTGACAAACGGTAAAGAAAGAACCTTTCTTACTTCATCTACTCTATGCAAAACAATACCAACACAAAACAAATTGGTGATTGATGATCAAACTATTACAGAGGGTATTATAAATTATGATGCAGGCCCATGTTCATCTGAGGTTAAGTCTCCATCTCCCTCTGCTATAATGTCATATTTGGGAGGGGCTGCCCAAGGGGATATAGGAGTCAATGAAGTGAGAGAAGCAGTAGAAGAAACACAGTTTCAAGAAGTTCACATTGAGAGAAAGACTGACCATCAACAGCTAGCCAAAGAGAATGACATGTCTGGAATGTTGTCATTACTTAGTAATGACTTGGACCAGTATCTGAAAGAGAGGCCTGTGGTGATACAATCATATCCAGCAGAAGAGGATATAGTTCATGAGAGTTTTGAACAAATTATTCTGACAAAAGGTAAAGAAAGAACCTATCTTACTTCATCTACTGTGTGTAAAACAATACCAACAGAAGATGAAGAATTTGAGATTATTGTAGATGAAGTTGAAGTTGAAATAGAGCAAATGGAGACTAGAATGGATATGTGTGATGAAAATGATGCGGACCCATGTTCATCTGAGGTTAAGTCTCCATCTCCCTCTGCTATGTCACATTTGGGAGGGGCTGCCCAAGGGGATATAGGAGTCAATGAAGTGAGAGAAGCAGTAGAAGAAACACAGTTTCAAGAAGTTCACATTGAGAGAAAGACTGACCATCAACAGCTAGCCAAAGAGAATGACATGTCTGGAATGTTGTCATTACTTAGTAATGACTTGGACCAGTATCTGAAAGAGAGGCCTGTGGTGATACAATCATATCCAGCAGAAGAGGATATAGTTCATGAGAGTTTTGAACAAGTTTTACTGACAAAGGGTAAAGAAAGAGGATCTCTTATATCATCTATTGTATGTACATCAATGTCAGAAGATAAAAAAATAAAGATTGCAGATGAAATTGAAATAGAGTGTGATGAAAATGATGATGCAGGCCCATGCTCATCTGCAGTGTGTAAACCTCCACCAACCATAATATCACATTTGAATGACACCGTTCTAGTAATTAATGATCTACAAAGTTCAGCTGAAACACGGTATGACTTTGAGAACAACCAAGGAGATGATGCTTCAGCTGCACCAGACCCTATTCGGGAGACAACAGAATCTGTGCACCATGTCTACAGTTTTGATTCTCCACAAAGACCTGCTGACATTCCAAACATCTACACAAATCTTGATCTTAATTTTTGTGAACACCAAGATAGGCGGGTTTCTCACAGAGACTCTCTGGAGGGAAGCCCTATCGTGGATGATATATCCTCAAATAAATCTCCTGATTCAATAGAACCAAGCCCCACTAGAGAATCGCCATGTCCGGACTCGTTAGAGGGAAGTCCCACTCAACCAGAAGACAATGAGTTGGCAATGTCGGGAAAGATGGCTGTGTGTGAGGACTCTTCCTTTCATGCCTCTAAAAGTGAATCTAAGCAGTTCATTATCGAGTTGAACGATGGACCAAAAATATCTGATCTTGAGGGTTTTTCAACAGTCGCAAAAGCCAGCTCTCCAACTGAAGATGATAAGGAAGATGATTCCATTAAAATGCAATATACCCCAGAAGAGGACATGTTTAAAATTGCTGCAAAGATCAAAACCTTTGAAGTAATGGAACAGGAGGCAAAAATACGGAAATATGAGAAACTCTCAGATGCTACCTTGTCAGAAAATATAAACAAAGATGGTGAATTCATTACTGACTGTAGCCAAACTGAGCAACATTCATCCTTTAATATGCCAGATGATGTTTCTGAAAAATATATAACAGAAAGCACACGTGAACACACTAACAAATCTGATACAGGTTCTCTCAGTACAGAAACAAGCAAGACTGTAGAAATAAATTCCAACCTAAGTGATACTGAAATGTCAAGGTTTGTATCCCCAATTTTCAGAGAGGTAGATAAAGATGATAAAGACATCGAAGAGTCTACACATCTTTCCATGGAAAGACAGCAGAAATTGTGTCAACATGAAGAAATGTTGACATTTGAATTTCATTATCCAATCACTGATGAACACTTGTCCAGCTGTGTGGCAGACAACAGTACACATCATGATGTAGAAAGTGAATCGTCACTTCCAGATGTTCTATGTACTATCAGTCAATATCAGGATTTTCATTCAAACATAAAAGAAAGTGAAGAGGCATCCAAAATGGAAAAATATACTGATAAACAAATACAATACTTTGTTGCTGACAGCGAGTCCTCCTTTCAAGGAGAACCTGAACCAAGCAGTGTTGTTCATGGTGATGACTTGGATGATGATGCAGCCTTCTTGGCACGAGTTGAAGCTGAGGAGCGGAAAATTATGGGTCTTACCGAAGATCGACCAACACCTGACACACCTGGCCGAACACCAGCAGAAGAGGGAGCAACCCACCCATTTCAGTTTCAAGAAGGTAAGCTGTTTGAAATGACTAGAGGGGGTGCCATTGACATGACACGAAGAAGCATTGACGATGAGGGGGAAGAGTATGACTTTTTTCACATAGGGGAACATCCAGTTGATGAAGTTGTGCCAGATGAGCATGGGGAGGACAAAGAGATGTCACTCAAAGATATTCCAAGATCAGCAATGACTGAGGGTGGCATTGACAATTGTCCTGTTCCAAAACCAAGAACTTTCATTACAACTTCAGCCAATTTGTCAGAGAGTGAAAGCCCGCCCTCTGAAATTGATTTGTGTGTTTCCGTGGATGTTCAGTTTGGTTCTAATGCTGCTTTGGAGAGGCTAACTATTATTCAGAGTGAAGATGAATGCACCAAAAACCTTGGACTAGACTACCTTGATTCTACCATTGCTGACCTTCAGTCGGCCTCCTCCACTGTGACCCGTTCTATTTACTCAGAGCAGAGCCATGACTCTTCTGAATCCTCTCATGACGATGATGATGAAGATGAAAATGAAGAGGAAGAGGACGATGAGCAGTGCTCCGTTATTGAGGTGCCTTTTTCAACTAATAGTAAAATAGACCCCCCTTGTGGATCTGCAGAGTGCGACATCTTAACAGGTGAAGAGGAATCATCTTATAATAAGGATATTAAATCAAAGATACTTGTAAAATCCTCTCAGTTCAGCCAGGTTGAAAGGTCCAATCCAGAGGGCCCATTTATGGAGCACAGGACTAGATCGGAGACGGATTGTGGCACAAATATAGACCTCGTAAAAAGCAACAGGAGTCATTCTGACAGCGACCATCTTGCAAATATTCACAGAATTCCATATTCTAGACTTCCTGTCCTGGCTAAACCGCAACCTTCAACTCATTTGTCTTTCCAAATCAGCAAAGGCCAGCTCTCTATTACTGATGAAACATCAATAAGTTTATCACTTGATACTGAAGATGTCAGCAGTGCTGATAACAGGAGTCCAGATTCTGTCATCTTCAAATATGACAGCCCAGCCTCAGATACTTTTACAACAATGCCAGGTGTGCGGCCATCTTCTGTCACAGAGGATGTGTTTGAATCCAGACCCATTTGGGATGACACAGTAGAAACTCAGATGGAGAGAATCGCCGATGACCAAACTCCAGAGCAACAGCAAGGTATTCCTAGATCTACATGGGCCTTTGCTGTACTTTTATCTTACCCTGCCTCTTGGCAGCATGGCTCTTTTCTCTCGAAACACATGAGCATTACTTGTCATTTTTTGTTTGTCATTTCCTGTGCTGTTTGCGCATACTTTCATTATTTTATTTGTCTGTCATGTCCTGTATTTTGGTGTATTTGCCATTGTGAGGTTATTAAACATGTCTATATGTTTAATGTGTTGATGCAATCTCAAGATTGATTTAAATGTAACTTTTCAATATACCTCTACGATACCTACCATTGTGTGCAAATGTTTTTGCATTATTGACTAATACCGCTTAACTAATAGCACTGACTTTGTTGAATCAACACATGGATGTCATTGATTTTGACTAATCTACTATACAATTAAAATGGAAAGCTTTTTTTTTTGGGCCAAATCAAACACATAACATCATAATCCATTCACAACATGATCTCATTTATCAAATTCAATCTAATAATACAGTCTATAACAAGACCAGAGTAAATATTTATGCATGTGGATTGCGTAGTTATGCTTTTTTAGACTAGAATATAATGTGTAGATGATACGTCAGGCTTAATCCATTGAGCTGTGACAAGTGTAATGTTTGAATTTGGGGCTGTTTCTAGTGGACTGGCAGGATGATGTAGACAGGAAAGAAGAAACTCTAACTATCATTGCTGATCTTCTTGGGTTCAGCTGGACTGGTAAGATGTCAAATAATACATATTTTTTATTATCTCTCATTTGAAATACATCAGATAATATTAGAGTTTTTGTTGCCCATTAAAATAATAATATCAAACTACTTTATTATTTTTTTCAATAAACCTGCGTGATATGATACACCCCTACTATTGATGACTTCAAGTGCATTTGTCTCTGTAGTATTGTCATTATTAACAGTATTTATAGTAACATAACGCACTAAGTGACATAGCCAAGAGTGAATAAAGTGCACCATCATTTTCCAGAGCTGGCAAGAGAGCTAGAATTCAATGAGAATGAGATTCAACAAGTGAGAACAGAGAAGCCCAACTCTCTCCAGGAGCAGAGCCATGCTCTGCTGCAGCGCTGGACTGAAAGGGAGGGCAAACATGCCACAGGTATTTGCTCAAGTTTTGTTAGTTGTTGTTTATGTAGTTTATTCCTTTTTTTGAAAACAGTATAATTTAACAAAGAGTGATCTCTCCTTCTAGAGGACTGTCTGGTGCGGAGGCTGACCAAGATCAATCGTATGGACATTGTCCATCTCATTGAAACTCAGATGAACAAGACAGTTCAAGAGCAAACATCCAGAACATATGCAGAAATAGAGAAGACACTGGATCACAGTGAAGGTATAGACACATTTAATTGTTAACCTAATAACATATTTGCAGTCTAATTAATATTTACCAGTGCATCAACAGGCTAGGCATGAACAGAGTGCTGATTCTATGTGTGTGTGTGTGTGTGTGTGTATACGTGTTTCTGTTCATTGCCAGTGTCAGTAGCCTTGTCTTCAGTGCAAGAGGAGGTAGACAGCCCCAGACTAGTGCGGAGAGCAGAGTCAGACCGTAAACCACCCCCAGCTGTCTCTGAAGAGGACCTATCGGTAGCTTCCCTATTGGATATTCCTTCATGGGCAGAACCTGTTGCACACACACCTTCAGAGAGCATGCACAGGGATCTTTTGGAGGAGTTGGAAATCCCACAGTAGGTTATTCCAGTTTATATTATGCTTTAAACCACATTTTGTCAACTGGGATTAAATGTTGCGGATTTTATGATGTTTGATTATTATCATTTTTTTTTCAGTGAATCGAACCCCAACCTTTGGACACCAGAAGACATATTAGCAGGAGAAGCTATAACTGATGACGTCAGTAAAGAGCAAGTAAGTCTTCATTGCTACTCAAAAGAAGCTGCACTGAAGAGGCCAGCATCTAAAGTGTATGACCCCATTTACACAGTGAAATGTCATCAGGGTTGCAGATGCAGTGTTGCAGATTATTCCACAGAGGGTGCTCTTGTCAGGCAAGAGGGAGGTATATTCAAAGTCCAGGATAAGCACTGTCATACCACACCACAGAAGCAAGGTGGTGTAGATGACCGATGGCAGGCATCTGACCCTCTGAGGATTTCTCCACCTGAATCTATTAGAGACTGTGGTCTCAGTCTGTCTGAATCAGAAAAAGCAGAGACTGATTTCAGTAACCTTTGGGATGAGTTTGGGGATGCACTGCACCTTGGCCCTTATGACTCCACAGCATCTTTCACTCTTGCTCCTCAAGTCAAGCCCAGTGTAGATGAACCTAGTAACAGAGAGACCTCTGACCCTACCAATGTAACATTGCCACTTGGGGTGCCCTCTGCGTCTTTGGCCATAGCTGAAGATGACAGAGATGTTAAATCGATAGGTATGGTGTCACAAGGGCATATAAAGGAGATCACATCCCACTTTTACCAAGAAATAGATGACCATAACATGGTTCCTCACATTCCCACAATGGATACAGGCATTACTTGTCAACTGTTGTCAAGTGAACATAATGAAAGCAGAAAGTCTCAAGAACACACATGTGCCCAGCCAGAAAGCATCCCATTCATTGATGAATGTGATGAGGTGTCAAGATTACATGATGTCCACAGCCCTGAACCTGATAAAGCTACAGCTAAATACAGCATGATGGAAAACAGTACACATAATAAGGTTATATTAAGTGGTCTAAAAACTAGCATCCCTGTTCAGATGGCAAATGATTCAACTGATCCAATGTTTCTTCCAGTTAACTCCGACAATAACATTGTTAGAGCAGATACATTCTATATTGATCAGCCTAAGGCAGACACATCTAGCCTTTCTATGGGGCCACCACCCACACAAGATATAAACTCAAATTACACTTTTATAGACTACATGCCTTTGACCCCAGATTCTTTGGCATCTGAAGATGATTATGACTCATCTTCACCTATTTCTGAGAGGGGATTCTCACCTGTACAAGGCATGATGGCGAGTAACAAGTCAGTTAGACTCTCATCCCCGGAATCTGTGATGTCAATTAGTGATTACAGGGCAATGTCACCTGATTCGCCTGTGGTGCAAAGAAGAGTTTTGTCTCCATACTATAGCAGTTTGTCATTTGAACAACATATTTTTCCAAGCTCAGATTTATGTATTTCTCCTGAGCCTAAAACAGAGTTTGAAGATAGATGTCCTTATTACGTGAGTGCGATTCAAAAACCTTTCTTAGAGGAAAACTCAGGCAACTTGCTTCAATTCAAATCAGTTCCCGAAACAGTTTCCTCTGATGACATATGTTCTGTATCACTACCTGTATATTTAATTCCTGAAGACGCCACATTTTGTTGTAAAGATTTTACTAAATCAGGAATGCCAGGTTGGGATGTCAGATCTTCCTCACCAGAATCTGAGATATCTCATTGCAGTTTCTCGTTCATTGAACTCTTGCTGTCTGAACCAACTCGAGGCCAATTAAGAAGTAAACATTGTGATTATTTTTTGCTATATTCAGGAGGAAATCAACCATCATCTCATACAATGGCATCATCTCTTATCTCACCCCATTGTCATGCTGAGTTTAAAAACATGTCAGATATGATTGAGCATTTAAAGTCTAATGCACAGGAAAGTAAAATGAAAGATAGAGCAGCATCTCCTTTATCAGCTAATGAAGACAGTCAATGTTTTGTTGAAAAATGGCTTTCACAAATACAAACACCTCCTGAATCCTTTACTTCATGTGCTGATAGTGTATTGATTGATCAAGAATCAGGCCATAGTGAAATTCTCAAGAGACCTGAAGCAATGGTGTTTAACTTTGAGGGAAGGCCTAAATATATATTGGATTTCAAGGGTTCATCTCAAATGTCTGTATTATCATTGCCCAGAACTGACCAGGGTTTTGAATGTAAGAATGAATTTGAAATGGAGTCAATACAATCACTGACTTTCAAAGATTTAAAAGATTACCATACATCACATTCACAAAGCATTTTTGAAGAGAAAAGACCAGAGTCCCCACAGTCACGTTTATCAGATTTTGACTTGCAAATGTTGTTTGATATGAGTAGCTTGGCCCCAGAATCAGTGTCATCAAAATTTGATTTCTTATTTACTCACAACTGTGTGGCAGAGCTTAGACCGCCCTCCCCAGAATATACTGAATCTGTTGATCAAAACAGAATAACTGTCAATATGACATTTGTACAATTTGAGAATAAACATTGTAATTACTATTTACAGTACTCTCAAAGTAGACCCACATCAGCTCTGTCCAAAATGTCAGACCCTGAGACCTCTGGTTTATGTCTGCAAGAGTTGTTTGATGAGAACAGACCAGACTCACCAGATTCCTTTACATCACATGATACAGCTGAACAGAGCAATCTATCTATGAGTATCAGAAAATGTTTAGATACAAAACTAACAAATGCAGATGTGGTGAAAGGTTTTACCGAAAACATATATTGTTATCAGGATGCATTTGTGGACATTAGACCACTTTCCCCTGATTCTTTGTCATCACTTAATGATGACATGCAGCCTTTCCATGACGTTTTGATAACTGATGTAATATCACAGTCACCTGCAGTAGCATACCAAAATGGGTGTAGGCCACTCTCCCCAGATTCACCTGTGCCTCAGTTCAGATCAGAGTATTACCAGCATGGTGTTGTTTTCAAAAGAAATATGTCATGTTCACCTGTATCAGCCATTTCAGATGGAGATGATGATGATTTATGTCTTGAAAACATTTTTGACGGGGTAAGACCTGATTCCCCACAATCATCTCAATTTCAGTGTAGTCCACTTTCTCCAGACTCACCTGTGCCTCAGTTCAGACCGGAGTTTTGCCATTATGATGTTGAGTTTACAAGAAATAGGTCATGTTCACCCACATCAGCATTTTCAGACTGGGAAT
The DNA here is from genome assembly GCA_025447795.1 of Speoplatyrhinus poulsoni. Taxonomy (NCBI): domain Eukaryota; kingdom Metazoa; phylum Chordata; class Actinopteri; order Percopsiformes; family Amblyopsidae; genus Speoplatyrhinus; species Speoplatyrhinus poulsoni. The sequence continues at coordinate 13,021 of JAOEGT010066711.1, forward strand.
ATGCGGAGTTGTGTTTTGAAAGCCTTTTTGATGAGAAACGACCAGAGTCCCAACAATTACTTTCATCAGGCTTTGAACTGGAAAATATGGTTAATAACAGACCTTTCCCCCAAGAATTAGTTTCATCAGATATTGCATTTGTTCATAACTGGTTGTCAGAAATTAAACCATCCTCTTCAGAATCTGTAGAATCTAAACAATGTTGCACATGTCATGAAATAGTTCATCTCATTAATCAACATTGTAACTATTATTTAATGTACACTGAATGTAGACCATTATCATCCTTGTCAATGAAATCAGACATTGACTACTTTGGATATGATCTTATGCAGATGTTTGAGGAAGAACGTGCTGATTCACCATATTCATCTATGTCCCAGGCTGAAGACGAGCAAAGAAGTATTACCCTAAATTATGCCAAGCCTGATGTAGAGCCAACCCCACTATCTTATGCAGATATAATGAAGGGTACTACAAGTATAACACATGATCATTCATGTACTTACAAACAAACAGGTGGTTCAGTCAAAATAGAGACTCTGTGCGATTCAAGACTCCTTTCTTGTGAATCACTGACATTGGAGAGTGATTTTATTCATCAAATTGATCACTGGCCATCTGCATTAAGCATAATCTCTCCTGATGCTAGTGTGTGTTCAGAAGGACATATTTCTCTCTCCCCTGACTCACAAGACCCCCAGTATTGCTCTGTTCTTCCTGTAAAAATATCTACAACAGAAAGATGTTCTTCACCCGAATGTTTTATATCAGATATAGAATGTGAAAAAGATGGTCTACAGGATTTGATTAATGAGGGTATAGGCTGTTTGCCAGAATCAGTCTTTTCTGAGGGTCCAAATGATACAGATAATTTAGAGTTAAATCAGTGTGAATTAAAATTATTCTCATCAAACACTGAGGGCCATGCAAAGTCCTCAAGTTCCCCCAAGGATAATTGTCCAGTAAAGCCATCATTACAGGTTGTTCTGGATATGTGTGAAGAGAAAGGATCAACTGCAGAATACAGATTAATTTACACAGCAGTCCCTTGCAAATTGATGTGTCATATGTATGACTCAGTCTACACAGGAGAAAGCCAATTGATACCTGAATGTGTGCTTAAGCATAGAAAGGAAAGCTATGAACATGAAGGTGGTCTAGGAAATCATCAAGCTCCTTTAGGTGGCATTCCATCTTTAACAGGCCAAAGTGACATCATTTACACTGTTGGTTTGAGCAGAGATTCACATTTAACAACATCTAAGCCAGTGGAGACTGCAGAACCAGGTTGTATGTCCAGACGGCTGTCACCTGAATCGCTACATTCAGATGATGGAAAAGTTTTTATTAACACTTTTGAATAACGGTACATGAATAATGATGAATTCATGCATGAATTTATGCATGATTTGTGCATTACTTCATTCAATAATATCTCATGAATCATCCGTAATTAGCATGATTTCAAAGTATTTCATGCATGCCATCATGTGAGGACGCCATCATGAATTACAATTTATTAAGTTTTATCATGATGTAGGCATTCTTCAAAAAATTTGGTCTTTACTCTTGTGGGTAAAAAACTATTGTTGTTTTAGGCCTACATGAATAATCATGAATTCATGCATGATAAAATCACGAATAAATGCATGTAATACTTATTGACTAATTATTGCAATACGAGTCATTCTAATATCATGCATGCATACATGCATGATAGAACAACATTTAAACGTGATAACCAATGTTTTTCAATCATCATCATCTGAATGTCTTCTTCATATAGCCTGCAGGTAAATTACTCAGCAATCACAACACTTTAATTGAAATACAGTAGCCACTATTTCATTAGCTTCTCATTATTAATCATATTTGTGCCCCCTCAACTAAAGCTGTGTACTGTGGTTACCTTGTCTTGGACTATTTCGGCTGTTTTGGGATACTTTGGATTTTGCCTTTATAGACATTGTCAGTAACTTAGGTTAGGATAGGTTGCAGGAAAATGGACAGACCAGAAATATTGGCACATTAATTCTGTTGAAGTCCAAATACAGTAGTCTTCATTAACTATGCTTAGCTTCTCATTTCTTCATCATGTTTGTGCCCCCTCAACTAAAGTGATGTAGTACGTGTCTGGCTATTTTTACCATTTTTGGATACTTTAGATTTTGCCTTTATATACATTTTTTGTTTCTAGATTCTAGTTTTGGACAGACCCAAAATGTTGGCAATCACAGCACAACATTTCTGTTGACATCCAAAACATGTCAGGTTCACTCTCTCCTGTCAGTGCCATTGACCAGAGACACTGGCATATATCTGGAGTTGGTCCTCTGGCACTGCACAGCGGCTGTCCACTGCTCCCTTGAGGGATGGACTAAATGCAGAGAACAAATTTAGCTACATGTATGTGTCTGTGACAATAAAAATAATATTTTTCACCTTTTACATCCAAATACAGTAGTCATAACTAATAATTAGCTTCTCATTACTTTATCATTTTTGTTCTACTGTACCTCAACAAAAGTGATGTAATGTGTTAACCTTGTCTGGCTATTTTGGCCATTTTTGGAATCTTTGGATTTAGCCTTTATACTGGTGCTCTCAATCGATTAAAAAATGTAATCAAGTTAATCACAGTCATCGGTTGTGATTAATCACGATTAATCAGAACTTTTAAATACTAAAATGTACTTATGTAAAATATATGTGGTATATTATATTATATAAATATGTAGTGTTTAATAATATGCATGACAAACTCGTTTAAGGAAACCGTTTCTTCAGTTTTATTATCTTAACTATTAACATTTTATTTTACAGTTGTACAATAATAATCTTGTAATTTGTTGAGGCATCCATATGAACTGCAGACATTATTTTAACCTTGCGAGGGTTCAGTTTAACTTCGCCATGAGAATCAGTCTGTAAAGCCAAGAAATCATTGCGGCTGTGTTCGAGTAGCAACTGAACTTGCCTTGCATCGTAGTTATAGCTTTACAGGCAACACGTTCTGACTCCCAATTCATCAATAAACTGCAGCTTGGTCAAGGACCTTTCTCGTCACTTTTTGAAGCGTTAGAAAGCCTTGGGCGTCTTAGGATGAAGACTTCGGTCATTGACTGTTACGGCAAGACTACGAAGTTACACCACCGGTTTACTTTTAGCTATATAAGCATGCAATTTCAGCGCAAATAGTAGCTTCTGGTTCAATATACAATCGTGAAATGTTAAAATGTAATTACTTGAAATCATAAAATTAAAAAGTGTCAGTTATATTTCGGTATAGGCTCTGTGTAGCCTATGATTTCAAGTAATTACATTTTAACATGTCACGATTGTATATGTACAACCAGGAGCTAGTATTTGCGCTCTCTCTCTGCAGACACACCCATTCCTTACTTTGGAAGTCAACCTTGTGACATATGTTTTGGATTCAACAGCTGTAGGTAGTCTTCAAAAGGGTCAGACACATCAGTCTGCGAATATTCTTATTTGTGTATTGAGAACCTCTTTAAAAAACAACGAAATACCCCACAATCACTTTTATCAGATTTTGACTTTGATAACAGACCCAATTTGAGAATAAACATTGTAACTACTATTTACAGTACTCTCAAAGTATATCCATATCAGCTCTGTCCAGAATGTCAGACCATGAGACCTCTGGTTTATGTCTGCAAGAGTTGTTTGATGAGAACAGACCAGACTCACCAGATTCCTTTACATCACATG
>JAOEGT010066722.1:0-16757 GCA_025447795.1 Speoplatyrhinus poulsoni
ATGACGCTAACGTTGAATAAGTTCAATATTCATCTGTATCCGACAGGATTTCCCTTACAAATGTCTTAATACATTGTGGTCAGGTTTTGTTGCCAAGTGCTCTTTACAATATGCAGACATGGACATTTATATGTTTTATTTTATAGAATTCAGAACCAGAGCCAGAAGCTCTTCAAAAGCATAGCTTTTAGAGTACTTTTCTTTGTTTACAATAAAATTGTAGCTAAAAAAAATATCTAAAGTGTTAACAAGTACAATAAATGTCTGCTTCTGACTGCATTTATCTTGTATATTTCATATATTTACTTGCAAATGGAGTTTTGCTGAATTTTGAACTTTAAAATGCGACTGCAGACATAGATTTAATTTTCAGTTCAGAACCAATTTATAAAAATACGGTAACTGAATTACAGTTACATTTTGCTAGATTTGTCGATAGGTCAAAGTCCAGATGATTCTCTGGAGTGCACTAAGCTGACTTACAGTATCTATCTTGGGGTTTACCTTGTTTAACCAATAGATGGCAGTACATTTAGATGAACAAGAATTACCCCTCCTGCACCCAATAATTCTCACATATGCAGGCTGCAGCTATCACGCCTGCTGAACCAAAGCGAACAAACAAATATGTCTATGTATTAGGCTTGAGTGCACCTGCCATATAACCAACACACTAACCCTGAACAAAATGATTCCACTACATGCATATTCCAAAGTGGTCTTCTCTGTGAAGATTACTCTCCAGTATCATGGCGGTACCATATACACTTACCTAAGAATTGTCCATTCAACTTTTAATAAGAGGGGCAAGCCTACTCCTGGTAGAGCCTTTTATAAGAGTCACGCGAATCAAAAACTCTTGATGAGGAAATGCTGTGCGCTTGAATCTGGCTTTCAGATCGAGCAGTCAGAGCTAGTCCAGTTGCTGATTTTATGCTGCTCATTGGATTTGACCCTTGCCTATCAAAAGATGTGAAACTTCCGAGAGCTTTATGAATTGGTTAAAACCTTTTTTTACAGTTTGTCAAAACTGTTTTATTCATTTTGAATACAAATGTGTATATATATATATATATATATATATATATATATATATATATATATATATATATATAGTATCTTTGGTTCAGGTAAAAGTAAAAGAAAGATTGATAAATGCGATCAGAGGCCTCTTGAAATCTGTAGCTAAAGTCTTGATTGAACATTTGTCAACACAAAGATGTAACAACATTACATAACTGAATATACTATGAACTAATATTCTTAATAACTAGCATTGTTTAGATATTTTAATGTTAAAAAAATTGATTATTTCTGAGAGTTATACATTGGTTCTTATTAATAACATATTTTGGTTATTTGTGTGAAGTATGCAAATTTTATGGTGATGAGGTCCTCATTGAGAATGTTAACTAGTTCATTTTTATTGTCCCCAGGAAGCAGGTTCTGGATAGGCCAAGGTCATTTACTTTGTAAAATGCCAGATCTGAAGTGAGACTTTAGATCACCAGCATTAATAGGTTATACGTGATTTTTTTCATACCTCTAGGACCTCTGGAAAGGCTAGTCCCCATAAGTGATGATCAGAAATCGCGTCCCCATTTATAACAAAAACGAGTATGTGTGTGTGTGCATGTGTGCATATGCATGTTACTAACAAGGTCCCCTGAGAATGCCTCCCCTCACCTGGGCATTGCAGCCTGCCGACTAACACATCCATGAATGAACCGTGATACAAAGTGATGCTTTAAACCTTCTCCATGGACGCAGCAACACTTGTGCCTGTGTGTGTGTGTGGGTACTAGCATGGGTATCAATACAAGTAGAAATGCAATAGAAAACTTGAGCATGTTTGTAACCACTGTGTGAATGTTGGTGTTCTTTTGAATGTGCATGTAAGCACATTTATTTGTATGCTTCTGTGTGTCTGAGTGTACTCCAGGCTGCCATCTCTCCTCTCCATGGAAACATGAGCTGTCTGACCACCCTCACCCCTGATCAACTTCAGCAGATAACACAGGACCTATTGTGCCCCCCCCCCACACACACACACACCACATTCCTCCTTTCTCAGAAATCCTGCTTGCCTCATCTCCCCTCATTCCTTATCTGCCTTCCATTGCCACAGGCCCGTGGCTTGGTACGTTTCTTTACAGTGAAACTTTCACCCATCATATTGTTTTCGTTACCTGAAAATGATAAACACACCTGCCTTACCACGTTTATTCACAAGTACTGTACACACGTCTGTGTTTTACGCATGGTTTTAATGTCTTATTCAAAAGTAAACCTTGTTATTCTACAGTCAGTCAGTGCAGGCTAAAACAGCAGTGGTTATGGGGCTGGAACCAACCTGAAATGGCTGTGGGTTCAATCCCCATCATACCTGGCTTACCAGTTGGCATCCTTGAGCCAGACCCATACCTGCTCCTTAAAACTTGTACTGTGCTCACTGTAGGCGTTCTTGTTTAAAGCTAAGTCACCTCATTGTAAATTAAGAGGACGCTTTTGACAATACTTTAATGATCAACTCCTAACGTCTATTTTATGGGCCTAAGGGGTTGCAGACGCTCTTACTTATGCAAATGTTACCTAGCGGAACAATCTCCATTCATGTGACACTGATTTAAGTTGTCTGATTATGAATCAGAACCGAAAATTAAAAGGCTTTCACAAGCGGGGAGATGGCTGAATCATAATTACATTATCTCACCATGCAAAATATAATAAATCAGACAGTGGCAGAGCAGCAGACATAAAAGAATAATCCTAGATTGTTGCTATGCTCCACAAGGCCAGCAGATATATCTACTTATGAGAAAAACAAGTGGATAGGCCTCCTGCTTCTCAGCCTGTTCATAGCCACACAGTAGTCTCTTCTAATGGCACGTCGCTAGGCAACAGCAGGTATTTACACACTGTGGAAGCTGTCACACTGGGTGTCCAAAGATTCTGACGTGCTAGACTTTCTGTCAGGGTGTCCTAGAGAGTGTACCGGACGCAACATCATCCGTCTTTCACCATGTTCCACCATGCAAGGCGGAAGGAACCTCGTTTTTACTCAGGCAGATAACAGATTCATTGAAAGGAAGGAACTTGAACTGTTTATTAATGTATGTGAGCTTGCTGCTAGCTTTAATTATGCAAGCTAGCAGGTATCGGCTCTTGTAGAACCATCTTTCACTTGTCTGTGTTGGCTGTGCCTCTCTCTCTCTCTCTCTCTCTCTCTCTCTCGACTTACCTTTCCTTCCTTCTCCCTCCCTCCCTCCCTCCCTCCGCTGTGATCGCATGCTACTGTGTTGTTTATTCTGCTATTCTGTCACCCCTCTGTCCATCCACCTCCCACTCCTCTGAGCGCAGAGGAGAAGAGACAGCCCACGGTGAAAGCACTCACACACAGGCACGCACATGCACACACAACCAGCTAACGTGAAAATTACCCTGTGTCCTGTTTACAAATACACACACACTTAAAATGTTCCGTGTACGCACACACTGGGGTGTTAAATGCAAGCCATCCGCCTGGAAATAAGCTCATCTATGTCTGAGGGTGGGGGTGGGGGTCCGCGGTGGGGGCCCAGGGCAAGGGGCCCGGGATTTGGCCCTGTGGAGCTAGTGGTGGGGGCCGCAGGGATCAAATGACACCCTGACATTTGAGCACCAAACAAATTAATCGATCTGAATTTAATTAGTGGCCTGTCACATTACCATAGCAACGAGGGATGGGAGGGAGTGGAGGCAGACAGGCACAGGTTCCAGCTTCAGGGAAACTGGGCAATACACATTAGACTTCCTCCACTACTCTCTGATTGTCTTGTAACCTGTAACTTAATGTGTGTCTGTCTCTCTGGTGACATGTTACTGGATGTGTAGGAGACGGATTGTGTCCCATTCTACAGCTAGGCAGATGCCTTCATCCAATATCATCATAGGTTGAGTTTAATTTGCTATTTGGATGTCTACATTTGAGTTATGTGGATGTGATGACCACATAGACGTTATTCTATTTTCAAGCAGCTAGAACAGAGTTCTACATTTAGGCTATCAGGCTATACTGTCAAGCCCTAGAGCGCATACATGCAAATCCTGTGAGATACAACACCAATGTTTGACCCAGTGCTATGGGGCTCTGTCTGCCAATATCTAATAGTTGTACTTCAATATTATCAAAAGCTGAGGTTTAGAAGCTTTTTTACACTGGATGTCTAACCCTGTCGACGCTGCTTAAGACACCACAGGCAATGCCTAACTTTATAGTACTGTTATGCATTCCTTCCTGTCCGCACCCGATACAGCTGTAACAGCAGCATCCTAACGATTAATTTGGAGTTGGCATTGTAACCAATAAGGTTCCGTTATCATAACCCACATACAGCCACCTCCTCCGCTTTCATTCAAAGAGCGAGCAGTGTTGGACCGAGATAAAATTCCTCACACACCGAGACACAACAAAAAGAAACAAACACGAGAAGGCACACGTACGCCCATCAGACGCTCTCGTCACGTAGAGCCGTCCTTGGTACAAAGAAGGAGGCATTATCGCCGGCAACACGCCGCCGCCTGTCTCAGCGTGGCCATCATCTGGTAATCACTCCAAACAGCTCACCGCTGCACACCCGCGGCCTCCCTAATCCCACATCTACCTTGAGGTGCTAACAGCTAAACACATGCTAAGCTAGAGTCTGAATGAAAACAAACAAGGCCAACACAGAGAACTGTCTTATATGGGACCTTGGTAACAGTGCTGCATCCACACACACACACACACATACACATTGTTGATGTCAACTACATAGTATGGCTCACTGTTTCAAATGTTCAGACATTTACTATAGTAAGTCCTGCATCCTATTAGAAAGTGAATGGGCAGATACTTAACCACTATTAACTGCTTTTGTCAACCTGTAACACGAAGGGCTAAGGTGGATATAGGAGAAATGACTGAGAGATAAAGGAGAAGAGTGGAAATAACTCACTATAGATGAGAAGAGAACAAGGGAAAGAGTAAAAGAGATGAGCGATGGAAAGAAAGAGCTAGCTATACTGCAGCAAGTGGGTTGAATTAATGAGATTGTAGATATTTGCATGGCTGCACATTTTGACTGGCTTCTCTGGATGTGGAGAGAGAGAGAGAGAGAGAGAGAGAGAGAGAGAGAGAGAGAGAGAGAGAGAGCGAGGTTGAACGAGGAGTGAAGAGGTCATGTGGTACACACGTGCAAGCATGCACATAATCACACACACACTCTTCTGGTAAAGCTCCTCATCACCAGCATTGCGTTACTAACCTTCAATTAACCTTCATTCTGAAAGATCTGTGTGAGCTCACACAGAGTTTTCTGCCGGTGTGAGTTTTCAAGTGTGCGCGTGTGCTTGTGTGTATGCGTGCCTGTGTTGTGCGCGAGCGCGCATGCGTGTGTGTGTGCAGCGCTCACCCGGCTACAGTCCATTTTCTTGTACCCCCATTCAGCTTCTATCACATACTAAATGCATCTTGAGTGAAATAAAAAAGTGTACGTCTAGCTCTGTGTGAGATGTATGTGCACGCTCCATGCAGATGTGCAAGGTTGTTCATTAAACCTGCTGTTAAAATATGCCAATAGCAGGCCTCTCAAAGCTCCCCTCTGATGTTCAAGAAGCTATAGACCTTTACCTTTTTGGATTTTTCATCTACAGTATGTTTGAGGGGCTAAATCGCATTGACATGTAACTAATGATAACATGTAGACGACATGATGGCTATTTTGAGAGGCTAAGTTAAGAGTCCAACTGGTCTCTCTAGTTCCTGCTTTTATCTTGAGGGTGGGGAGTGGAACGCCTTTCCCAATTTAACAGGGGGGATTATATCCACTTAGACATTAAAGTGGGGGATGGGAAATGGGAGAACTAGGAAAAGAACTTCAAATGAGGGGGGAAAAGATTCTGCCTGTTGCCGAACCCTCCAACCCCCTTAGGCTATGGCTAAAAATAGCAAGTCCCAGCCTGCGTGTGTGCGTGTGTGTGCGCACGTGTGTGCGCGCGCATGTGTGTGTGTGTTTATTTTTGCCTTGTATAAACACACCTCTGATCCCACAGCTGCAAAGAGAGGGTTGATACTGAGTAAATGAGAGCCACTATTATACACAACGAAGTATATACTATACAAACAAACATGCTTACAATACTGTATAGTACAGTGTATTTTGTGTGTATGTGCCTGTGACTTAAAAGCATCAAGTGCGTGCTTTTGTGACTTGCTAAGACTTGACACATATCAGTTGAACACACAAACACACCCTTAGTTGAAAACTAAGGGTGATCGTGCATTTTCTGTTGTGGCCCCAAGACTGTGGAATACTACTACTACTTCTATCTAGCAGGTCATTCCCCACCGAGACTTTTAAAAGGCAGGGTTAGTCATTCTTGGGAACGCTTGCTAACTTCAAGCTAAAATAAAAACAATATCCCTCTGCAACGCCGCCCCACACACTGAAATGCATTTTGAAGCAAAGCGTAGTAGTACGGAGTCAGGGCTGTGGAGAAGTATTGCATAATTTTTCAACATGCACAGTGAACAGTAAGCTAGGGAAATGCAAGGAGATGTATGGTGAATTTCACAAAAAGTGTATTAGCTTACAATTAGCTTGCAATAGCTGACTATACCTTTAGGTCTCATCTAAAAACATGTTTATTCATTAGCCTTCGTCTCAGTTTAGGGGCACTATGCAAAATTGTCCAGGCATGATTATTGTTGTGTTTTTCACTGTATTCATTTGTTGCATTACTTTGTACAGCAACTGTATTTTGGACAGCACTTTGGACAGCACTGTCTGTTTTTAAATGTGCTTTAGAAATAAATGCACTTGACTTGTTGGGATGATCAGTTTAAATATTATTGACTTATCGACTTCAGCTCTTACAGGAGCAAAAGCTATCTCAATGAGGGTCTGTAGTCTTTAGATATCAATGAAAGTTGAACAAGTCAAGAGGGAATGTGTGCTTAAATCTCAGACAGCCACCCTAATATTTCTACCTTTAATACCTCGTACCTAAATAATTACTAGTTAGTGTGTGAAATTCAGAACTGGACACTGGAGGATATTTTAACACCTACTCAAGTATTAATAGCCTTTCCCAAGACAAGCAGAGGAGCAGTAGAGACATGTTATACAGTAGTACGTGTCTGTGGATAACGGCTACACAGTTTGGCAAATGTGGGTGGGACAGAAAACTGACGATGAAATGTCTGAACCAATCCAAGGAAGAGGTGTGGTCACGTCTGACTTCACGAGACAAGTGGATGAGAATAGCACAAGTAACACTTGAAAAGGGTAACAAACACAAATGTTCAACATTCTTTCTCCTCTATCATTTGTAGTTCATCCTTTCCTCACATTCCATAACAGACGCGCACATACACACACACAACCTTCCCCGAAGCCAAAAATAGCACTGTATTATACATATTCTATGCATTCAATGTCAAAAGCTGAGGGGTTTGTGTGTGTGTGTGTGGCCTGGGCACAATAATGCATGTGTGTGTGCAGATTTAGAAGCCCTTCAGAAAGCAGCCTCATGTCTGGCCCTCTCTAACAAAGCAGCACCTGCTTTCTCAACAGCCCACCTCCATGGCTCAAATGCCGTTAAGGTGAGCTTTACTTTGGTTGCTGTACAGTAGGTGCATTTCACCCCTGTTACTATATTCCCAACTGAGCACATTTAGAGAGAGAGAGGGCGAGAGAGAGGGAGAGAAGGGGGAGGCGGGGGCTGTCTCTATAGCTAGCGCTGCGACCCAGGAATGTGAAAGGGAAAATAGAGAGGCCAACTAGGAGAAAAACAAAGAGCGGTGAGGGAGAGAGGAAGACAGGAAGAAAATCAATACCTTGCCTTGCAGAGAGGCCTACGCCAAAGGTGCAATTATGCTAAATGCGTTTTGTTTACGAGAACCTCGGCGGTTTCACTCCGGGCTGGTGGTGGTGGGTTAGGGGCGGTGGCTGTTGAATTAAAACATCACCGTTCAGGTAGAAGGACTTCAACCGAATGCACCCAGAGCCAGCCACCCCGCCATGCATTTCTAGCCATTTTTATAGGCCCACGAGAGGACATGAAGGAAACAAAGGCCACTAGTTTCAAACTATTTTTCTTCTCTTTGACCTTTAGCTTTTATTGGTCCAAGAACACAATCTAATTCCACCCTGGCAGCGGCTGTGTGCTATCTTGTGTCCCTTTATCCTGCTCCGTGCCAAGGCAGTGTGTGGTTTACATTCCAGTGTCCTGTGGAAAGACTTTATTATTCACAGTCAGAGTGTGTTTGTAGTGGGAGCATAGACACTACTCTGAGCAGTTCACAAGGTCGATCCATGTTGATGTCATTCATGAGGTTTATTGGGACCGGTTTCAGGCACATCTTCTTCAGAGCCTGCACCCAGAGATGTCCCCAGCCCATTATAAACCACATCTTACAGCAATGTTGTTTTTGAGCAATATAGAGGCCTGCATATCCAGCATGCAACTGCATCATCAGACGCTATGTGCCTGATGCTTGGTAGAGACGATAGTATTGGTAGGTATATTTTTACCTAATATAAAAATAAAACTTTAACAATGAGTAATGGCATTAAAACCTCACTAAATCAAAACAGACAAAAGGGATTAAGCTGAGCTTTAGCTGTTATGCCGTACGTACTATAGCTGCTCACAAGTAGCTTGCTTTGGGCGGCTTGACTTGTGTGGGATCTTGTCCAGACTAAACCCCTGAATAGAACAGAAAACGTCATTAACCTGCACAGGTCTCTGGCATTATCATGCTCTGCGTCATGCAGGCTAACCCCAAAATAGAAAAAGAAGCAGAAAAATAATCTAGTTTTCCTGACGTGCTGGTAGTACTTCCAAACACGCAATATTTGTGATGGAGTTGGGGGGGAAGTGAAGAAGGGGGTTCAAACATGACAGCTGGTAGACAGAATATCAACAACATGGCCACAGGGTGCTGGTAGAGGAATGTATTAAAGGTGGCCAGTTGCTGCGTGAAAATACAGTGTCCTGTGGAGCACCGCAATTCTTCCAAGAAATGCTAAGAAACGAACGCCACCGTGGTGTTGACTGTGATGCGCCTAGCTTCAGAAGGAAATCACTGGTATGCACAAACATGTGTATGGTATTCTTGTCGCAACCAAAATAGCTCAATTGTAAGCAGCTGCTCACACAGAGTGTTCTGAAATTGTTCTATTTTTTTTTCTGCCTAAAGACCTCACCCGCAATTTCACAAAGCTAATCCAATCAAGTCTTCTCTGAGGTACCAGCTTGTTTAACATTACCGAGTCCCTGTTTGTCAAAACCGCAGCCTGCCGTGTAATCTGAGTCGACATATGAGCGACAGGATGACACAGTCAGGTGACAGCCGTCGCCGGTGCACCGTCGCGGATCGCCCGCGCCGCAAGTGATACGAGCTGTGCACGGGCTTTGTACTAACTACATTACCCATCATCCTCTGCTTCCTGTCGCCCGCCTCGAGCCTGTTTGACAGGAGTAGGCAGGTAGAGTGTGGGGGTGCCTTCGTCAACCACCTGGATTGTGGCCGATCACGGGAGGGTGATGAGTACAGCATGTGCACACAGCCACACATACATGTGCCTGCCATCAATGCCACAGCAGCCAGCAACATGAGCACGGCTATTTCTATAGTTACAAGTCCTGAAAGATAAATACAAGAACACCATCTAATATGAACCCTCAATTAGAAACAATGCTATAAGACACATACTGTGATATGGAGCGTGCCCCAGAACACGTATGAGAAGAGATGAAACAATATCACAGTGTTAATAAAACCTTTCTATATGAGGTGTGGGCCAGCGTTTCCGCCGACTCTTTAAGCACACAACCCAGAGCACCAGTTATTGTTATTGCTAGACTAACGTTATTCCCCATGTGTGGCCTCTGGCCCACTTCAAGGAGGTGCGTCGAAGACAGCCCATGTAATGGTGAAGTAGGGGCGTGTGTGACAGAGAGGTTTGAGAGGGGGCTGTGGTGGAATACATTATGCCTTGAGAAGCTACGGTGGCAGCTGCGGTCCTTTATGCTGCCATTGTTTCACACGTCAATGGCGGGCGAAGGGATAAGGAGGAAGTGAGTGGAGGCAACTAATCCTGCATGGAAGCTGTACACAACCTTTACAGTGCCCCCAAATGCCAATCCCTGTACCCCCAACAAGCAACAAGCAACAAGCATGGCATGCTAATGTGGGAATACATTACAAGGATGCCCACCAACCATCCAAGGCCAGCGGTGGAGCTGTCAGGATTACTGTCGGGTCTCTTCTTATTAGCGGCTTATCGCACCTTTCTCGGTTGCTTCCTGTGTTGCATTCCCCCTCGCCAACTCTCCCCTCCGTTCAAGCTGAGCTTACTCTTGTTTTGACACGCTCACCGTCCCTCCATGCTCTCCTCAATGACAGCTGCTGAAAGGGAATCTGAGACTCCATCCTAAACCTAAACCAGGAGCATGTTGGTGCAGGCTACACGCACACACACAAACACACACACACACAATCAGCCACCTCCTCGTTGTTATCAGTCTTCTGTGCCCACACCAACAGGTCAAGCACATGCAACAGTGTCGCAGATTAAGAGTGAGACGCGTACTAGGGCTGCACGATTTGACCTGAAATCAATGTCGCGATTAATTGAATATTGTACCTCGATTACGATTAATGAACGATTTCTTTTTTTTGCCTTTGTTTTGCTTTTGTTTGAGTTCTGCTACATGATGCTTCCATTCAGCTGACTAGACAGGCAGAGTTATGTGAATACACCATGGAACTATTAATAAGGAATACACACGCGCAGTAGTATTCAGCAGCTTTTGTATAAACTTACTATTTGCAAATTGGGCTTGACATTAAGCATTTGGACATTAAGCATTTTCATGCACTTGTCCGAGTAAAAAAGTTACTTGTCCGTTACTTGTTGTGACATTTCATAGTGTGAATGCCTGAATGCATTTGACTAAAGAACGTGAGCTGCAATAGAGAAATACTAGTCAATTTCTTACATTACAACATGAAATTGAGATTTGAGCGACACACATTTTATATATCAGAAACAATATAGCAATATATTACATCTTATTGTAGTCCATTTCTATGTAGGTTAGGTTGCGGGCGTACTATTGTCTATCAGGTCAACTATTAAGTATAACTAAGGGTTATTTACCAGTTACCAGCAGCCTATAGTTTGTTATTTAAGGGCAAAATTTACAATAAGCCTGCTATGTGTAAAATAATGTTAGACTTATTTTAGATATTTGTATATTTTGCGGACCTTTTATTTTGAAGTCAATAAATCTGTTTCCCCCGAACACAGCAGGAAAATGGTGAACTTGAATGAGAGCAGAGCAGAGAAGACACAAGCTTGTCAGTGAACGGTTACAAAACACACGGCAATAGTTAAATCATGTAAATGTAGTTATATTCCTCTCTATTAAAATGTCAGATTATCTGCCTGCACTTACATGTTTTCCCGATTGCTTACTAAGCCTATTTACTACCCATGCTGTTCAAATGTGCGTATAAGCGCTGTACATAACGTTGTCTCTGTATATTTGAACAATTTTCTCCATGACAGAAATAGTTTTGACAAAACTCAAGGTTTTGTTGTTGAGCGTGGGATTGTCACGTGTGTGGGTCCCGACAAATAGGCTTATCTGTAAGACATGCGTCTTCCTATTTAGCTTGATTGAACAGGATTTTGTTTTTATTAGAAAAAAATTACATAGAAAAATTGCGTCTGTTAGATGTCCTGAATTGTATTACTTTTCAGTTAATCGTGCAGCGCTACCGCGTACCCAGTGTAATAATATCTTGCGAGTTTGGCCGCTATTCATAGCCAAAGTGCAAATTGACTTCACAGTGTACTTTGGGCACTGGAGAGCTGCAATTTAAGCTCTCGAAAAAAAAAGAGAAAAAACAGAATAAGGCTTGACGAGCACGGCAAAATGTTGTCCGTCTCCACGCGGATGTTGACGGGCGACACGTCCTCTTCTAATGTGTTGTTTGAGACTCAATTGCCGCGTTGTTTGATCAATCAGCCTACATGATGAACTGGAGCCCATGAGAGTGACTGAAGGCCAAAGTCACTGTTGAAGTGTCAGTGGTGGGAGGTTGGAGGCAGAGGCAGGCTGCCTGTCACATGCTAGACTGAGGAGCAGGCTGATGGATCGCTCCACCGCTGACCCCTTACACATGAACAACACACAATTATTCTCATTGTTCACACTCTATGCCGGGGCCACATGAGGGCACCTTACCGCCTGGACAAGTACACAACACACACACACAAACACACACACAAGCACACACACCTACACTGTTGATGCCAACTACATAGCATTAATCTAAGACTCACTGTTTCACATGATCTATGCTCAGACATTTACTATAATATGTGCCCCAAGTCCTGCATCCTTTTAGAAAGTGAATGGGCAGATACTTAACCTCTGTTAACTGCTTATGTCAACCTTTAATATTAAGGGCTAAGGTGGGTAGGAGAAAGGGGTGAGAGATAAAGGAGAACTGTCTCACACACACACACACACACACACACACACACACACACACACACACAAAACGGGCCCTATTTTAACGATCTAAGCGCAGTAGATCTAGACTACTGCATTTAGGGCGTGTCCAAAACCCCTAGTTCAATAAAGCAAATATCAGTTGTTGCGCTAGGCGCATGGTTCAAAAGGGTTGTACTTACTCTCTTCATTATTCAGGGGTGTGTTTTGGGCGTGACATACCATTGACCAATCAGTGTCATCTCCCATTCCTTTTAAAAATCCAGGTGCGCTTGCACCTTGGCGGATTGCTATTATATTTATTTAAGCTTTCTAGTGTGACTTATTACCACCAGACCAGGGACAGCTGATGTACAATAGCCATTGGCTAATTCTGGCACATTACTGTATTATTAATGTGCATGTGCATTAATGTGCATTGTCCCTGATCAATAAACCTGACCACACCTCATGTTTAGACCAACACAGCGCTCAAATGGGCACAAGTGCATTTGCTATTTAAACAGCGCGGGCACCGGACAGGAAAATGACAAGCGTCGGTCAGAAACTAGTAAAGGCGCTTTGTGCCGGGTGTAAGATAGGTCTCTATATGTGCAACACCTGCAAGGAATAAACAAAGCCAAAGCACACAAATACAATAGGAATGTGTGGTACTGAACAAAGACAAGCGCGCGCTGTGTGGACACAGAGTTCATGTGCAGGCTTTTAAATGTATGAAGATTATATTCAGAGTAGGTCACACACACACACACACACACACACACGCACAGGTCTGCCGTGGTTAGAGAGGAAAGGACACACTTATCTACTTACAAGCGTGTAGCGCGCGGTGCAGCTATTAAAGTTGAAAGCATCAAGTAAAGGCTCCAATTACAATCACGGCAGAAAAATTAAAGGTGCATGAACAGGCTAATAACCACTAAAACCTCTCTGTAAACACTGCAGAACACAACACACACACACAAGAGGAAGCTCATTTCACTATACACACTAGACCTCGTGGTGCAAGCGCTATGTCTCATTGACACATTGACACACATGTCATTCGTTCACAGGAAGTTATTTTGTTACTGATCATGTGGTTGTAATTTTCTGCTAGGGAGGTGTGACTCACAGGAAAGGCATCCAATACTCAGTGACCACACTTAAATCCCCCTCTTAACAATAAACCACAGAGGCCAATGTTCTATGCCACTTCTGTCTGAACCCCATCTTGATAAGAAAACACCGTTTCTATACTGTTTACTCTTGCACTTAATCCACCATGTAACGTGTGCACATGTGATCCCGTACACAGGAATGTAAGCTTGCAAGCACACACACACAAAAACTATACGCAAGTCATCTTAGGTTACTACCTTAAGTATGCGCATTCTGTACAATGAGAAGGAGAAAGATATAACTACCTTTTCTGTGAATCTCTTACTTTGAAGTGTATGACGCGCATGGTGTAGGAGAAAACAGCCGACATCAAAGGAAAGGCATGGGTTCCTGAAGGTTCCCATTGCCTTTTCATTTCAAATGAAGCAGGAGCTTAAAGTACAGTAGGCTGTCAATTCGTGCGCAATTTAGTAAAACAAAATGTCTCCATTGTTATGGGTCACAGTTACTAGAATGTTGTAATTTTAATGACACTCTTCCTGCTCTGAAGTAGGGCTACTAGTATCTCAACAAGTATTTCTAAAACAGTTTGTCAACAGGCGTGACCCTCCGGTGCTGGAAAATGAATCCAATGCGCCAACGTCCAAAATGTCGAAATTTACATCCGCAATAAACATGTTTACCGTAGAGCCTGGTATAAAAACGGTTTTGGCATCTTATACCGTAACTAGTTCCCCCATTCTACTGTAACTAATTCCCATATTTTACTGTAACTAGTTCCCCCATTCTACTGTAACTAGTTCCCCCATTCTTGACAACTGTAGGGGGGTGAATATAGAACTCATCAGTTGAATATAAAGGCATTTATCCCATACTTGGCAAAGACGGCGTCTCAAGAGCTTTCAACCCGTACTTCAGAAAACCTATAGGTGACGTCAAGGAGGGTTTGTCTAATACAGTCTATCTTCACCCAAGTGCCCATTGTTATGTAAGAAGGAATCGTAACAATCACCTCAAACGAACACAATGCACCTACTTTGTATGTCCACCTTAGTTTCCTGTTAATATTCAGACACCATACGACACAAGGTCAAAGACCACCATCCATCATACATTTGACACTGCCTTCCAGCAGTCGCACTTGTTCTCTCAAGTGTGTGCTTCTTTGTTTGTTGCACATGCCAAGTCTTTGCTTTTCTCCTGAAGGCAGCAGCCAAGCATGGCCCTTCTGTGTTTGTCAATGGAGGGGCCCACTTCAACGCTATACCAGCCAGGTTCAGACCATGCATTGCCTCCACATGGATGTGCATGCCAGAGGCAGCGGGGGGGCTCTCTTTGTGGTAAAACAACATGGCGGTGTACTGTACACAAATGGTGTGCTCTGTTGTCTGAGGGTGAGCGTTTCATCTGTGGTGTGCCAAAACCCGTTGCTCAAAGCTTGTGTTGTGCCTGACAGAGACCTCCACTGTGGTTCAGTGAAATTGTGCCAATTGTATGATGTGGGTAGCCTTGAAAATTGCACTCAAGTACAAAATACAGTACCACAATATAGGACATGTTCATCCACCATGTACCAACTGGCAGGCCCTTTTATCAAGAGTCAACACGTACAGCTGTAGTATGTTGGCCCCACTGGTAATAAACTGTTTAATGTATTACTTACTGTACTGCTTTACACATTGGGCAGTGTGGGGGATGTCCTAACCCTGGCAGTTTAAATGTAAAACGCTATCCCTTTAATTGTAATCACAATGTAAACTATAAACAATACAACTAATACTAATACAACTATAAACAATCAAGACAACATCCTGCACACAGTGCAATCAGACAATCAGGGATCGTCTCTGAGCTATGAGCTATGCTAATAAGGTACTGTAACTAAAACGGAGGTAGATGGGCAGATGAGTGATCTGGTTGGCATGCAGGACGGTCAAGCCTGGCAAGTTCTCCGCTGGCATCAGCCTCCCCCTGTGCCCTGGCACAGGCCACAGCAGTTGGCAAGCAGGGTTTGGTGATTGCAGAGTTGAGAGCACTCCGGTGAGAGTTTGGCTATAGTTTGAATAGCTGCTAAACGCCACGCCTGCCCCAACACCCCTACTTATTGCGTTTGCCCTTATGGTACGTCCCGAGAGGGCTTGGGTTCAAATTCATTAGTGCTCCTTTATCTCCATGAAAATTAAGGTGGAAAAGACTCTATTCTGCCTCCACCTATCTCCTGTTTCTATGCTACACACTCAGGATTCACTCTCTTCTTTAACACCTTCCTACTCCATTTGTCTCAGGTTTTCTATTTTTTCCTTCCTCCTACGCTCAATAACTCTGTAGTCCGTCCATTTTGTTTTCTCCCATACTTGCTCACATGATCCAGGCTAATGCTCGCCTCCTAAACAGTAAAGCACAGCTTATATTAGGCATACAGCTCATAATCAGCACCACAATGTCAGAAATTAAACCAACCAGTTTGCAGACTGTGGCATTTGACCCCTTTAGCCCCCCATTTCAAAACCCCCATAGGAAAAGGTGACAAACATTGTGGGGGGGTTTCTCCAACCACTACTCGACCACCCTCCCTCCCCCACAGCGTTAATCTCCCCAAACAGCAACAGTGTCTTTGTGATATGCTAGCTTGTTGTGCTTTGCCCAGGGGCCTCTGCTTATACTCTTCACTGTCGGGGAAGCTCAAGGGTTAATTCCTGCCCTACCTCCAGTTCCATTCAGGTCCAGGGTAGGAGCTTTAGCCTAGGAACACATTCACTGGCCAGAGAAAAACAAACTGGGAGGCTGATTAAAGAGATGAGAACAAAAGGTAATAATAGCATTGTGTGTGTACCATGCCACCAGGAAGCCAATAAAAACAAATACAACGCACTTCAAGGGGCGGAGGGATTGTCTTCCCTGTCACACATTTTGTATTAGTTGCTTGACTATTTACATACAAATGCAGTCCTCTATATTCCGGGAGGCTTTTGGAAACTCTACACATGACAAACCTCTGTCTCCCCGCCGTCCGGGAGACAAGCTTGTAGCACTCTCTCTCTCTCTCTCTCTCTCTCTCTCTCTCTCTCTCTCTCTCTCTCTACCCCCCCCCCCCACCACACACA
>JAOEGT010066733.1:558-15558 GCA_025447795.1 Speoplatyrhinus poulsoni
CAAACCCCCCCCCCCCCCCCCCCCCCCCTTCTCTCTCTCACACACCGCCCCTCCAGCCCGGCCCCCCTCTCCTTGACAGACTTAATCCCCCTTTAGAGATTGCACAACCGGTGTGTCTCACAGACGCTAGGCAACCTTTTAGCTGGGGCAAGGCAGACGCACTGTTTCACTGCCTTACAATTTATGGTACATGAGCGAAGATCCTCCCTTCTGGGAGTGTGTGTGTGAGAGAGAGAGAGAGAGAAAAGAATGAATATTACTCAACAACAGCAGGCCTGTGCATCACATGTACAATCATGTTTCTCTGTTTTTTATGCATGCTGATCTCACAGTACAGCTTCATCTGATAACAACGGATAGGTGTTTGCTTCTCGCAGATCGCCCAGCTGTATGCGTGGAGCTGGTTAGAACTACAGGCTGCTGCTTAATAGCATTGACAAGGAGTGCAAATACAATATATTGACATGAGACACTGAACTGTACTGGTCCAGACTTGGGCAGAGCAGTGGAATGCTTTACCGAGGGTCTGTCAATGATTTATAGCCTCTGGGAATAGTGTGCTTTTTAATAATATGATAAGATATATAAGATGATAACATCTTATTATATTAGCTTGCATGTGTGTCTACTGTTGTAGTTGAAGTAGCCTGATTCTTCACATTGTTGAAAAGAAGGTTGACTGAAACAATTCCAAGGCAAGGCAGATAACGGAAAAGAACCATGTTAAAAGCAACTCTGCCTCAATCAGTGTACATGGATCAGCTGATGTTTTCTTAAAAGGCCTGGGGTGGACACATCACATGGAGTAATGGGAGGGGAAAAAGGCACGGAAAGAACGACGAAGACACTAATGGAAAGTGCCGGTGAGAGAGAGAGAGAGAGAGATAGAGCGAGAGAGAGAGAGAGAGAGAGAGAGAGAGAGAGAGAGACAAAGCAAGTCAGAGAGTGAAAGGATGGGGAAGATGATGAATGAGAAGTGGGTAGGAAGATAAATGAGTCAAGGAGTGATGGATGGCCAAATGAAGAAGTGTTGTCTGGGAGTGTGTATGTTCAGATCTGCTCTGCCCTTTCATCATGCACAGTGCACACATGCACGCGCACGCGCACACACACACAAACACACACACGCACACACACACACACACACACATTCCCTAGGGATGCACCCCGTAGGTTTTGGGTCGTCCACAGAGTTTATGAGTGTCATAGCAGGGGATGTCTTCTATTGATTAATGGTTATAGCCAGGAAACCCCACTGTGCTATGCGGAAGCCCCGTCTAGCTCTGCAAAGAGCACTTTCATCGGCAAATCTCTCTAGCTACTGTTTGATGAGCTTGATGATCATTTGATGATCAACCTTAAATGATCCAACATAAACTTGTTTACACAAGTTTACACAGTTTTCCACCTCACAGCATTAGAACACATTGGATAGAGGGTGTATGATTTATCGCAACAGTATACATATACGTAGTGAACCTTCCTAAAATAACACCAAGGGAGAAGAAACACAATCCATTTATTGCATAACACGCTGGAGTGTGTGGGGACGTTAGCCATGAAATTCCTCAAATTGCTTGCATGCTCTGTTGCTTTGCAGCAGGACGTATTCATTTTAGATGCGACAGCTATTCAATATGCGAACATACTGTAAATTGCAGCATTAAGCTATTGTGAGGACTAATGGTAATCTTAGACCATAATTGCAGAATGAGTAAAGCACACAGCAGTGGAATGCAAGAGAGAGGCTTTGGCTCGCTTCTGTCTCCAGATGCATGACAGACACACATGCCTGGAGGCCTGCAGAGTGTTCACATCTGTGAGATAGGTTTCACGCTTCGCGTAGGCACGTGCACGTCTCCGTGCACGCTAGGCGAATGAGACATGAGTCCAAATGGATGCTCGCAGGCAATGTCCACAAGCACATGAATGCATAAATGCCACAAACTCAAACACACGCACTAGATTCTCCTCTGTCGCTAGAGTTTGGCCTCCAAACAGTAGCTTTTCCCCATGACGTCTGCTGGGACAGACCTTGTGTTTGTTTTTCCTGCCGTGCTCTGGCACTCTTCATAAACACAATGATACAAACTGACCCAGAGCCAAACTAACAGTTCCCTTTCTCTGTTCAGGGAACACGTCACTTCATGTCTCCCTAGAGATTAAATAAATCACAAAATGGATGGAATTCAGCAGAACCTGCTAGAAATACGTTGTCCTGCTCTATTCTGTGTCAAAGCCATGCAGTCAAAAAACATTGCATTCTTGGTCATGGGTGACCAAATGTCGACTGCAAAAATATTTACGGCATTAATGGATTTGTATTGTTATTTATATTTCAAGATTAAGATTAAAGAAACAACTTCTGTCTGTTTGCTGATTTACTGGTGCTTTCCACGTACAGTATAATGATGAGTATTTCGCATTACACACTGTAAAGAATTATAATACAGTAACTTGTACCTAAGGGCAAAGCACAGTGAAGTATGAGATATTATATTACACAGGGCACTCCGTATGCTCACCTGTCCAGTGGATCCGACCCTGATCAGTGCACAGACGGGGTTGAAGGCTCCTGTCCCACAGGCCAGCAGATGGGTTTGGTTGTACTGCTGCAGGACCTTGATGTAGTTAGCACACTCTGGCTATAGGAGGACAGGGAGGAGTAAAGATATGTGTGTGTGTGGGTGGGGGGGAGGGGGGAAGCATTGCGTTAAATCAATACGTCAGTAGGTTTTATGGAGCCTACTGTGAGCACGTTGATATATTCTCATCAATACCCATGTTTCAACAGTGACAGTCAGGCATACGTCACTCGCATAGTCTCAGTGAAAGCTTCTTACCTTCTCTCTGCCTTTCATTAGACACTCCTCAATCTGAGGCTCAGTACTGGCCCAGTGTATCTGGAGAGAGAGCATTTATCATCGCGATTACTTTTTAGTATTGTTTATCATTGTTTATCACTGAATTATGTAACCATAGTTGTAACCACTTCAGTCTGTATTCTGTAAAATGGTATTTGAATTGAATTGCTTGTAATGCATTTATTCCAGTTGAATGTACAAGGGCTGGTCCATATTAAAATTAGGTTTCAGTGTAAAAATGTCATGTTTTCATACAGTATATTCCCTGTATTGTGATCATCGCCATAGTGATGTGGATATTCTGTATACTGTACACATAGGTTCGGTGGTGCCATGAGAAGTATTGTATACATGTTGTGTGTGCATACAGTAAGCATACACCGTGAGCAGTCAACAGGCAGGCGTACCTCTCTGTGTTGTGTGCTAACCCAGTCGAGGCTTAGGGAATACAGGGTGTTCTTGGCCCCTACATACAGTCTCTCATGGCTCTTATCCAGCAGCATGGTCTGTGGCCGGAGAGACGATCCACGTCCATGAAACACTAAGGTTCTGTTCAGCTGCCGTAGCTCTGCACAACGTCAGGGAGACAGAATGACAAATAGAGGTCAGGTTTAAAAAAGATGCTTTAACATCTCCATCCAATCAAATTAAATTTATGTTTAAGATTGGATTGCATGTAGCTGCCCCATAACGTTAACGTTTGATCGTTTATCGTATTACCCCGCTTCAGGTATTTGCACCTCATAACATTTCCTTGGGTCGCAACTGTTGCACGTGTTACTGATTCAAATCCTCCACAGAGGACTACAAAGAGAACAGCAGGATTATCTCTCGACATCCTCTCAACCCTCTACCCTCTCTACCACAGCCTTAGAAGAGCTACAGTAGTTGGTATTGACTTGTATGAAGATTGCATACTGTAAACATTTCATTGTGCCTGAAAGACACATGGAATTCATTAATTCCGGTCTGAGGAATAGGAAAAAGAAAGAGTTTTGATGGAAAAAAAAACTATAAAAATGTCTAGGCTACTGAGTACTTCAGCACTATCAGCTATCAATTAGAACCTGTAACTCTCATCAAACGCCTGACATGGAAACCCCCCTCTGAAACCACATGAACACTAGAGCTTTCTCAATATATATTTAGCTTGAGGAGACGAGGGATATTAGCCCTTGGAAAGATGGTGGGATTGTTGGGAGGGACATTTGATCTAGGCGGTGTGGCCCATGGTCTCTGTGTGTCCATGGAGGAAATTCTTTCATCAGAGAGGAAACGGAACCATCTCTTTCAGACATCGCGTGATCTTTGTCCTCGCCCGGAGGCAGAATCACTCCTCAGTTTTCCCACAAAATGTTAAAAAATCTTGACTGACCTTGACTGCATTAGACAAAACAAAGTGCTTTTAGATCAGCTGTGCTTCCCTGTCAAGGTCCTTTAAAGTGATTTGACTTCCTGAAAATGGTGTAATGGACCGGCATAATTATATAGGTAAAAATATATCTGATCTACATTTATATTCCAGACTGAATGCAGAGCCAAATATCATGCACATGTACACACACACACACACACACACACACACACGCGCACACACACACGCACACACACACACACACACACACACACACATACGCAGGCTGAACAAAAGTCTATGTAATTACAGGAGACAGGTTTTCTGTTTTTTTTCTGATATGTGTCAGAGGGTGAAGGACTCAAAGTAAAGTGTGTGTGAGAGCGTGTGCGTGTGTGTGTGTGTGTGTGCGTGCGTGTGTGTGTGTCAGTGTCGGGCATCCTTGCGTGAAGCAGGAGTGTATCTGGTGTGTGTTAACAGAGCTCCCAACACTCCAAACATATCAGCCCACACAGACGCATACTGGGTCTGATAAAGCATCTAACAAACACTACAGGCCTGTGGTCTATCTTCACTTGTTGCTGCCCTCTTCCAAATTAGACCAGCAACAATTTCCCCTGGAGGAAACCGGGAGAACACAGGCTAAAATCACCAAATCCCCCCCACACATACCTCATGTGCAGGCTGAACCTCCTGATAATACGACGGTTTAGATTTTAGCAATGGGCTTCTCCAAATACTGGCATTTCAGGGGTTCAGCCTGTGAAGTGAGTGTGCTTGTTTTCAGAAGAACATGATCTCTGCTGCTGAGACAAAGTGTGTTTATTATAGTTTCATAGATTATCCGTAGCAACATCATATATTGTGTTGCACAGGTTCTATTAGAGGTCCACCGAGGGGAGAGCGTCTGTTTATTTTGCTGCAGTGGAGCGCTCTAATGTGGAGGCGGGCTGGCTGTTTGTTTGACTAGCATTACATCTCTCTGGTGGTTCGGTGGCAGAGAGAGAGGGGATGTGGCAGTGCTCTGCCGGGGCAGAGGCAAGCTTCCTGTAATTATCTAATCCACAGAGTTAGACCCCGTGCTCTCTTTGCACACACGCACACACACGCACACACACGCACACACACACACACACACACACACAGGGCAATATTCCAACATTCACCTCCACCTCTCTGAAGGTGTTGGCTTGGTTCTGAAACAATCAGCTACTTCTTCATACGTGAAACAAGGCTTTTCTAGCTGTGATTCAGATGCCAGACTGATTGGCTATTGAGAGTGATAGCACTAACACTTCTTCAGCCAATCCCTTTTTCTCCATACAGCCTTCAGCCTGTCACTGGAAATAATGAAAAGTGTCAGCTGGCTCATTTAGACGCATGCAAATGAATGAGGCACATGCAGGCTTGCACGTGTGAGCAAGTACATCAGGAACGCAATGCTTGTTATGCAGACACACGTCGTGTGTACACCAGTGTACAAAGACCCAGATATGATGGGCATATAATCAGGAATAGATTGGTTGGTATTACGCAATCAGGTTACTTAAAGATGAAGTTTTATAATAAATTAATGACAATGAATGATTTATTCGCTACGTTATGCATTGTCTCATTGGTACAGTATGATAAACAGTAACCGAGTGATCCGGTGATTACAGTGTGACTCAGAGAGGTGCTTGAGATGACACAGAGCTGGAACTATAGAGGGGTCCTGCTCTGTCATTATCTGAACCCACTGAAGACGGTGAACTGTATGGAAGAGGGAATTTCCACCTCTTATATCTCTCTCCTCGCAGTTGGACAAGCTGTCTGCAACCAGGCGAGAAGCTGCGAGACAGCAGAGTGTTTCTGCAGCAAATGAATGAGCAAAACCTTCTGCGCTAAAACCTCAAACAGACACCGAGACGAAGGACTCCCCGCAAGACAGGCATTTCCATTGGCTGCCTTTGGAGTGTCTTTGGAGATTTCATGATGCAAAATGAAAACAAACCGTCTAACTGTGCCTCCCGCCATCTGAGAGCGCGTGTGGGTGTGCACATTTTCATTACAGCTGTCAGAACGACGAAGGGGAGGAGGGGGGAATTAATATTTAGTCAAAGAATGTAAGAGAAATACACATGGGAGGTTATAAAACTAGATATTTTGAGAAACTTACACAGTAGTTATTGAGCTTTCTGGTAACACTAACCATAAGGCCCTGTGTGCTAACCTGCATGTGCTCTGGCCATGACCAGTGTCATGTGACTTGTGTTGGAATAGGAACAAAGATGTGCAAGAAAATAGGCTCGCTTGGACTGAAGGGAAAATGTCAAATGAGCGAGGCTGTTCCCTGTGTGCGGCTGTGTCTAGTTCCTGGCGTGTGGTGGTGGTGGAGCAGGGGGAGGGGTGGTTGTTGGAAGCTCTATGACTGGGGGTGCTATGCCATTATCGGTGTGGCCTTGTGCTCCTGTATCCCCTCGAGCTGGGGAATGATGTCACAGAGAAAATGAAAGCCACATGCAGTGTTCAAGGTTGATATTACAAAAGAACCCAAAGAAATGTTGCTGCATGGTTGGTTTAAGACATATTACTTCAAGTCAACAAGTCAATAAACTAGTACACAAACTAGACACACATTTACAGCTGCCCAAACAATACAATACAAATAAATGCAATTAGCTACCCCTGCTATTACTAACTGAATGGTGGTATTGTATCAGATTGGCTCTTAATCAAATCCCCCATCTGAAGCAGAGTATATTCCTCAACCACAAGGACAGTTCAGATGAATTAGCTATTGTTGCGCAGTAAAACAAATGCTCGCCGTGTGCACTTTATTCTTTGCACAGTATTATTGTTGGTAAAACACACATTCAGTTCGCCGCAGTTTGTCAAACCTTCAACAGGTACAGTAGGTCCATAAAACCAAACACATTCACACTGCTTGATTTCTTTTTCAATGCATCTCAATCGGCTTGAAGGGGGGGGAAATGCAACGCAATAAGAAACAGAAACATCAGAAAATGTATCTGTATTTGTCATTTGTGTCACTGTACATTTTGTGGTGTTTATTTCATCTTGTCATGCTGTTCCACTTTCCATAAGGTCATCTGTGTGTATATGTGTTTGAGCGTGCGTGTGCGTGTGCGTGTGTGTCAGTTGGTGTGGGGTGTGTGTGAGTTGGTGTAGGGTGTCCATATTCCACAGAGAAGTGATTGCACTGGTTGGCATGGATATCATTTATGAAGTCTGGCACACTGACAGATATTTGGTCAACACACCTAATTCACTGGGAATTATAAACAATTATTTCTCTACGTCTCAGTGTTTTTAAATAGTCTAGTCTTTCTGTGCTTCTCTGACGTTCGTTCCGTGTTATTGTTAACACTCCTCCTCCTTTGCTGTGGCGCTATAGTCATTGTCGTTCGCCGATCCCTGTAAGAAAAGGTCAGGGAAGATGTTAGACTTTCACCAGCTGCATTCTCCTCTGGACATCTCATCCATGAGCTGGAGAGCACACACTACACAATAGAGATAATCGGAACGAGTGACACACAGAAGAAGAAGAGGAAGAGAAAGTGTAAGACCTGAAGGAAAATATCCTTCAATTGCCCTTTCCTGGCCTAAAACTGTCCAGCATTTTCTCTTATATATGTTTGTAGCCTACTGTTCTCAGTCCTCGTGGCTGAGTTTCTATTGGTAAATGTTAATTATAGCCCTCAACACTGGAGGGGAAGAGTTAATATGACTTTGCACATTAGTTTATATATTTTTTTAAAGTCCGCCTCATTTCAGGCAAACAGGATTTTATGCAATGCTGGCATTCCCCGACAGATTTCTCATAAGAAATTCACCTAGAGCAGAATGATTTAAAGACCCTAAATATACAGAGAGAGCCCTTTTCTTGTCTGGAGAGGAAGGTTTAAAATTACAGCTCAGAGGGGGGTTCCATATCAGTAATTGCTACCTGAGGTTTTGTATCACACACGTTTATTCTTTCATGCACACACCTACAATAATAATGTACAGTATTGTGATGCTTTAATCATTTCAAATATATCTATCCTCTGAATACCACTATTCAATTATTAAAAAATACAATCCACTTCTAGGAAGTGGAAGCTCAACTGCTCATTACCTTCCATCGACTAGCCTTTAATAAATATTTAAAAAAAACATCAGAAGCTGTATAACACAGGAAAATGACTAGCAGAAGTTTACATACTGTGTAGAAAAATCTAGGGTGTTCATACAGTATGTGTGTGCTATCAGGTTTTCATTCATGTTGAACCAATGGTTAGAACTGTTAAAGAAGAGTTCTCAAGCAGCTTCTTGTTTAAAGTTTCTGTGCGGTACATATTGGGATAAAACAGGGAAAGTGCTCTGGTTTATTTACATAACCTAACATGCAGACTAACCAAGTCCAAACACTATGCTATTACTTGACAGTACTATTCACCTTCAACCATCACATAGGTCTACAGAAGAAAAATATTTACATATGTTACTGAATGATTATGGTTTTAAATAAATACACATTTGACAGTGATACTGGTTAATGCTACTACATTTAAAGGTTCAGTGCTATATCAGGTTTAGCTGCTCTAATTCACTGACTTAACAAATACAAATAATAACAATAAGAATAATATTATCACACTGTAATTTGAACTGGCAATTTTTAAGGTTTTCAATCAGAAAACCAAAGCCAAATTAACTTCTCCATGGAAACAGAAGCAGCATGACAATTGCTCAACATTCCCTCCGTATTCCAATGACTACAACTTCTCACTTTTATAATGTCTCCCTAAACACATAATGGTTTGTCTAAGTGCATGGAAACAGAGCAGTACTCAACAGGTATTCATTATGTGGGTGTGGTGTCAGTTCAAAGCTCACTTAACTAAGAATGTATGAGTCTTAATCAATGCCTCCTGTTTCAACACTTGAGCGATGGAACGCAATGCTGGATTGAATATGTGACCCAGCTGAGGACCCTGGGTGCAATTAAACAAGTCAAACGCATATTTCATTCAGAAGCAAACACATAGACAGCTGCTTTCTATATCGCATGACATTGTGCAGAAGGACTTTTGTAAGTGACTTTGGTCTGATTAGGTCATCACTGCATCACGCCAACTGCAAGCCTCATTGCACAGCACAAGGACTGCTGAAAAGGGTAAAAGGGATTTCAAGGCCTGACCACATACCTGCGACCTGCCTGGCATTTAACACATGATAGCTGTGCAAGAGTGTTCATTAGCTGCTGAATGAATGGCTGGCCTACTTAGAGCTCCCTTCATTTCAAGGACTCAGGGGCCTTTAATATGTGATGCCAAATCATAGACCCATCCACAAAGATGAAAACAAAAATAATAAAAATAATAATAATATTTTTCATGTTTTTGCAGGTTGTAATACCTACGGTCTGGCCATTTATACTAAAAGCCATACAGGGATTAAGGAGTTTGATTTGTCAAAAAGCCGTGTAATTGAGTTGAATTACAGTCTCCTAACCTGAATTTAAAATATGTGAGAGCTCTGGTGCCCCAGCTTATGTTAAAGTCTGCTTTAAAGACAGCAGACAGTCTGCAATTGTAACACAAAACGTTGTGAGATTTAGGTAAGAACCCTTTGGAATATGAGTGAATGTGCAGTCAATAGAAAATAATTCTTGGAGTGAAGTCAATCAAATGTGTCGGAATGTGGCCATGTTAAAATGAACATATGATACGATCACCATCTGCCATGAAATTGCTTTTTTGCTTTGATCTTTATATATTTTTTGAGCTTGGATGTATGTATCTATTAGTCATCAAACAGTGCATATTTCAGTTCTACACACTCCGAATATGTCAGCAGTGCATTTTATTTTCTTCCAATGAAATACATTGAATGTTGTCGAAGTTCCATTTAAGTTGACCTCAAAATATTTTTAGACACACCAAAAAATAAATAAAATCTTTTCAAGGCGAACATAACTAAAACTTATACAAATTTATACAAATATTGTGTTAGATTAAATACATAATCCTCCAACACTAGCCTGACCAAAAGATAGGTAATTATTAGTTAATTATTGTTATAATCAAATGTATCCTCAAAAGGAAGAAATAAAGAGACATATTTAATTACAATATCTCCTCCGCTTTGTTGTTATAGCAGATGTTATGGCAATATTGTTTATGTGTATGTTTTTGCATGATATTATTGGTTTTTGTGCAAGCTTGAAGGTGCATTCAAAGATCCCTGTCTGAAGCCGTGAGGGATTTAAGGCTTAGAAGTTTTTTTTTTTTCATTTCAGAATGATAGGATCCAACTAGTTCAGCATTACACCCTCTGCTAGCCAGAACATGCAAGGGAGGGATTTTAGTGGGCCGGGGGGAAGAGATGCATGGGCTGTCAATCAATGCAACATGCTCCCTTAAGGCATCAAATAAATTGGGTGGCAGATAGTGGTCATTGTTATAACGTATATTGATGTGGCATTTATGACTAAGCAAATTAGCAAAGTGCTACTAACAGCTGTCAATATAGAAACCTTAGACTGGAATAAAAACCTGCTCTCCTTTTGCTTGCAATACTGTGTGCTGTATAGATTATTTAATATTTTTTGTCATAACAATTAAACAACATGTATGCATGAGCATAATATATAAATTGAGACAGACAGTTTGTGGTAAGCCTTCTTTGTGTTCTTGTGCAGTGAACAGCATCAAATGTGTTGATGTATTGACCATCCAAATTCCACACCTCTAACCATGGCTAACAGACTTACGTGGAATCATCACTCTGAGCTGCTGCCGACACCAAAGACACGGTGACCGCTTGCAAACGGTTCACCATTGAATCAGTTGTATCTACAAAGAGTGAACCCCTTTTGTTTTGCTAAGATTGGTGCAAAACAATCACATACCTTCCACACACAAATGTTCCATTCCCACACATTCCCACATTCAGACAGCCCCTATATTATGGCATGAGAGAAAGCCACATTGTGGATTCTCAGCCACCATGGCCGGCAGAGCGAAACAAGCCACAGTCAACAACAAGGATCACACCACTGACTCTTTGAGTCACCCCACGAGAGTCGAGGAGAAAAAGTATGGACTTGACAAAGTCATAGCAGAGGCTCAGCAAAGCGCAGTTTGCAGGAACATAAATCTTTGATAACAATCAATAGCAATTCCATTAGATGGTAACGATAACCTGTGCTTTCTCTTGGCCAAAGAAAATGTCATTCGACAGAGTGCCTGTAACTGACCCCGTTTACCGCATACATAGATCTATCTATATCGTTTGCATTGATTTTTTTTCATTCGAAACCCTTAGACCTAAACAGTATTAGATACCATGGATAATTAGTATATTACAATGAATGCCACCAGTCATGAAAATCACAGTGAGATTCATATACTGTATAATACCACCTGCCTCACCTGTCTCATTATCAACATTACATGATGGGTAAAAAAGGTGACTTTTCACCCAAACACCTTTCCTGGGAAGTGGAAAGTAAGCACAATTCCTATGACTGCTCATGTGACACCAGGTATTCATTGCATTGTCCTAGCTGTCCTATTAAATGTGCATTGCACATGCACCCAGACCAAATATACTCACCTACTGTGCACCACACATCCATCCATATCCATGCCGCACTCTTCAGTGCTTACCTGTGTGGGATAGACGTATCCTAGGGTACATGCTGTGGGCAGTCTGTGCCGAGCTCCACAGAACGACGTACATCAACACCAGTGTCTGGAAGACAGTCCTCGTGCACTTTGCCATGGCTTCCACTGTGTCTATGTAGTATTCCATTCACCGCGTGCCGCCAAAATGAAGTCCCGGAGAAGACAGCAAAACTCCACAGTCAGCTGACGTTAGCCAGTCTGTGTCATCGATACGACAAACACAGATAGCTCCCCGGGTTTGAATAATCCAGCAAGTAGCCTGCTGCGTTACAGCACTCCACTTTATGAGGATCACTGTGATGTGAGAGAGAGAGACCAGGGATGGCTGTATATCTTCTATACTGTCTCTGCTTTTCCCCTATAGCGGTCTGCTCAGGGTTGCATCCACCCACAGCCTGAGTGGATATAACAGGCTTGGATGAGATACTCCCTGTTTATTTTATTATTATCTATTATTCCTCTCTGGCTCTTGGCACCATGCAGGGAGACGCGAGGTCCGGCCGCTACAGTACGTACGCCATGCTACGCCCAGGTACCAAGCTCTGTACGTGGGTCTGTCAGTTTGTCTGTAAGGCTGACTGTCCGCTGGCTGTCCGCTGGCTGTCTCTCTCTGGCTTGGTGCGTTAGACAGCTCAAAGCTTGGGCAGAACCCCAGCAAGGTGGATGATCACCACCAAAGTGTAAAGTATCTCCAAGCGTCTGTCTGTCTCAGCGGGTAGGCAGGCAGGCAAGCAGGCTGTGGGATCTTCAGGCGTTGGTCTCCCTCCGGTATCCAGTGGAGACAGTCATTATCTGGCCGGCAGCCCAGGAGACTCAGTGGGGCAGTGTGGGGAGCCTCATGCCTGGCGTGAGGTCTCTCCAACTTGTGGAGGCGAGGGAGGCTTTGGGCTTGCAGTGTCGTCCTCCTCTCACTCTCCCAGCAGGCAGGGAGGATCCAAAACCTCAGCTCCAACCTCAGTGAGTCAGCTCTATACTGGCTTCACCGCTGCTACTGATCTGGGCAGGGGCTGTATGCCAAGGGAGCTGTGTGTGTGTGTGTGGTGTGCATGTGTGTTTGCTTTGTTATGTGAATGTGAGTCAGAGTGCGTCCGTGCGTGCATGCGTGTGCGCGCGTCCGTGCGCGTAAAGGGATGAATTTTGCCTGGTACTTCTCAAGACTGTTTTAATAAATCTTCCCTTCCTCCCTCCCTCGCTCTCTCTCTCTCTCTCTCTCCCTCTCTCTCCCTCTTTCTCTCTCCCTTATCTCTGCCTATCTCTCTCACCCTCCCTACTCTGTTCCACAGACAGCTGGAGTGAGGGAGTGTTGTGTGTCTCTCAGTCCCCTCCCCCCCACACTCCGCCCGCTCCACACTGAGAAACACTTCCTTTTTTACACGTGTCGTTCCAAAGACCACCCCTCACTCCGAGCCCCCTCCGCCCAACCTCTCCTCTACTCGCCTGCTCGCAGTGTGCGTTAATGTGGATCTGAGCCAGGGTCTCCCAGCCTCCCAGCCTCTCAATCCCAGCTCTGCCTTTATTATCTTGAATCATTTACCAGATGCTATCACTGTGAACATGATTTAGGCATTTTGTTATAGGACAGGTTTCCTTTCATGTTTGGTGTTGCGTTTCCTGTCTCCCGTCTAGCCCCTCCTCCTGTTTGTGTGTGTCGGTGTTAAAGCCTGTTATTAGGCCATCCTCGTCTCCAGCACTTTGCTTTCATGTCTTCTAACGTAGCACGCGTTTCTCTCTGTGTTTGTGCGCGCTCGTGTTTCCTGGGTTATACGTATGAAATATTTATACTCTCGTTCTCATGCAGCTCACCTCAATCGAGTCCTTTGTGGTCTTTTGTTTTCGCACTTCTCACAAGGTCCATGAAGGGACCTTCAACTTTCTGAGCTAACAAACCGCATGAAGACATACACACACACGCACACGCAGAAGCGCACACACACGCACACGCGCACACACACACGCATACACACATGCACGCACACGTGCCCATGCACACATGCACCCAGGACTGGACTGGATTCGTTATTATATTTGTACATCTATCCCAGTGGGATGTGCCAAGGTCAGAGCGGTTTCCAGAGCAGAGGGTTTGTTCTCCTTTTAAGTCCAGAACACATCTGCTTCTCTCTGTCGCTGTCTCGTGGCGGAGCGGTGACACACACATTAACTACACCCTAGACCCTCCTGTAGCATGTAAGCATCAATCACCTTTCTAATGAGAAATAATGGAGTGATATGGTATTTACTTAGAGATGATATGAAGCCATATGGGTTTTCTTTAATACTGACAAGCTGTAAGTATATAGCATACAAAAATAGCATTGTGCGAAAAATAATAATAATAATTATTATAGTATTATTATTATTATTAATAGTAATATTATTATTATGTATAATAGCAAATAAAATAAAAATATCTAAATTTATTTTATTCGTAAATATCATATTACTATGATATACTAATAAGAAAGTAAAACTGTTAACTAAGAAATTAATAAAGAAATAAAGAAATAAAGAAATAAAGAAAGAAGGCGGTAATGCAATATGAAATCCAAATTTAGGTCTTCAATACAGAATAGAAATTATTGCAATAAGCTGTTGCAGCTGCCCACATCTCTTCCACCCACCACCCCCCTCACGGGATCTGATGACTCCAACTCCCACATTGCACCTGTTCTCTGCCAGAACACAGGGACTTTGTGTGTGGAGGTCTCATTACACACACACACACACACACACACACACACACACACACACAAGCACACCTTATTTCACTACCCACTGCAATTATAGTCATCTGTTGTTTAGGGTGAGAAAAATGTTCACAGGTTTGTGGATGCTGGCACTATCTGATTGTGTAACATATAATTGTTTTAGTTTTTTTTGTCTCCTGATTTTGTAATGCAGATTACAGTAAGAAGCAATAGCTGCCTTTGCATGGTCATCTATTAGAGATGACACATTAAGTCTTCCTCAGAAAGAAGAAGACAATTATTTATTGTAGCATTTTTCAAGCCGCTCCTCCAGATTAATAACTGTTTCAGGAGGCTAATGCACACACACGACAGCGGCCCTCACATCCGCTCTGACTGATTGTGTCCCTCTTTGCTTT
>JAOEGT010066744.1:6704-32573 GCA_025447795.1 Speoplatyrhinus poulsoni
AGGGCTGGCTCTGCTCACCCTCAGCCTCTACAGCTGGTGAGTGTGTTTCAGAGGGCTGGCTCTGCTCACCCTCAGCCTCTACAGCTGGTGAGTGTGTTTCAGAGGGCTGGCTCTGCTCACCCTCAGCCACTACAGCTGGTGAGTGTGTTTCAGAGGGCTGGCTCTGCTCACCCTCAGCCACTACAGCCGCCGAGGTGTCACCGCTAGCTTTGCCCTTACAGCCATTTGCTCCTCTTCGCCGGCCTCTCTTCTTTTTCAGGGAGTTGTTGAGTCTCCAGACCTCCAGAGCATTGTTCCAGGGGAGTTTGGATGACAGCTGCTGCAGGTCCATCAAGGCATCTTCCTGTACAGGGTGATGACGAGAATGTTGTAATGATGTGCTGGCAATAACCATTAGCTGCTAGCTAGCCATTAATTACCACTAGCAATACCAATGCTGAGTAATGCAAACATATACAAGACCTGCCTTGGATTCTTTGAACTGGTAGTTGTCATACTCCTCCACCACCACAAACAGGTTGTCTACAGATCTCAGAAGGTGGGCCTGTGATTGGCAGGTGCATTAAAAATGCATAACAACAGACTGAAAAGTTACAACTGGAATCAATGAAAGCAAAAAATATACTGTTAGCAATATCTTTAGTCATACTATAATTAGTTAAAAATTTGAAATTAAACTTGAGTGTCATATTACCTGATAAAGCTTATCTGAGGTTATTTGAAAGTAGATGCGGCCACGGTCCTTGCTCACATGTGCTTCAACTCCAATTTTGTCTTGAACCTCCTCTGCAGCAGTGTGTTCAAATCCGGTGGGTACTGTTGCTCCGATGGTGACTGTGATAATGGGCCCACTTTCTTCACTTTCATTGGAAAACATATGAGGGGTCTTTACTGCATTGGGGCATAAGTGCGCATCACCATCTTCCAGAGACGCCATATTCAGGTTTGTCCCTCACCTAACACAGAGGGAAAGACGGCTAGCAAATGTTGTAGCTATGGTGACATATGCTTTCATTCACTTAGTGCCTGTAGTTAAAGAGACAGAGAGAGATGTGCCATAGAAACATAGAACAGGCATGTGATTGGTCAAGGATCAAAATGTAGGAACATGTATGGAGTCAATGCGCAAAATACCACCAGGGAGCTTTGAAAAAGTAATAATAATGAAATGCATCATTCTGGTTCACCTTCAAATTAACATTTTCTGATATCCAATATGCCTACTGAAATACTCGAGCCTCAAGGCTCTCGTCAACAACCATATCTGATAGGCTAGTGACAGCACATTCAGAAAGCTACAGGCTAAATGTTTAGGATACAGTCTTTGTAAACCAACCCTATTTAATAATGGCAATATAGAAAATCTGCCAGAACCCAAGAGAAAATTAAGGAACTTTAGGTGTACACAATTCACGTGGGTAATTTCTTCGAGGTTGGAAAATCCGGATTTCCTGATTAATCAGGATAAATCACATCCATGAGACAAATGTATTTACTTAAATAACTTATTAGGAAGAATTACTTAACAGTGAAAGGGGAAATGTTAAATGACCGTGAACCTCAAAGATGCAAGCAATGTATTCAAAATTAGTACCCCATAATGCTACTGTATTCAACAGCTGAACCCTACTGGTGAACAGCTAACAGCACTTCTCAAATCGGTTATAAAAACCTGAACAGTGATTTTCATATATTAATAACCATTATTACGTGTTTTAAACTTATTCACATGATAAATTATGTTTTAAAAGTCCCCACCGGTTAGATCGGATTCGCAGTTGTTGACAGTCCAGGGAGCACAGTTACAGTAGACACCATGGTAGACACGAGGTAACTGCGTCACGTGTCTACTACTTCCGGGTATATGTTTGCCATGGATGAACGCTAGAGGGCGACAACATACATATTTTTAAACTTGGAAACCAGACTTATTCATGGACTATTGCTGTAATACATTCAGGTATATTGTACAATTAAATAAAAATAAACTCAATGCATATCTACAGTAAATTTAGCATTTATATGTTTTTAAATAGTATGATGATGATTATGATGACGACAATAACAGTAATAGCCTAATAATAATAATAATAATAATAATAATAATAATAATAATAATACATCATCATCATCATCATCATGTTCATAATATTCAGAATATTCATCATTATTATTATTATTATTATTATTATTATTATTATTATTATTAGCTTAATGTTGCTGTTGTGAAAGCCATGTATCAGTAATATGTCAATGTCATATATCATTATTGAAATCTATAGCCTAACATCAGCCAACAAAGGCAACAACGACATAAGAATATTTATTGCACTTACAAATTGCCTAATTGAGATTTAATATGTCATGCTCTTTCAGCCTGATTACTCAGTGTGAAATATGAAAGTTCAGATGACGGGTGTTAATATCAGGGAATGTAACCTCCTACACAACAAGTGTTCAAATATCTACAGAGTCCAGACACATATCAGACTGGAGAAATGTTTTAACGTCCACCTTATTTTCAGATAGCCATGGTTTGTATAAACCAAGCTAGGCTGTGTGAAGCATGCACACAGTATATGCTAAAGGATTATCATATACGCTAGGCTACTGCACTTAAGGTGATGCAGATACACCTGACAACACATACTGTGCTGGAGAACTTAAGTATTAGTGAGTAAACCTGAATACTACAGCAATTCAAATGACAAAGGAGCCATACTTATTGCCAGATGATGTGTGGTATACAACAATACAGTTCACATTGGGGATTGCACTGTGCTTTATAGAGCCACACTGTCCTGCTTCCTCCCTTATTGCCACAAAGGGCTGGGCTTCCCTGTGATCCCACAGCACTGGCCCAAGG
Source organism: Speoplatyrhinus poulsoni (assembly GCA_025447795.1). Taxonomy (NCBI): domain Eukaryota; kingdom Metazoa; phylum Chordata; class Actinopteri; order Percopsiformes; family Amblyopsidae; genus Speoplatyrhinus; species Speoplatyrhinus poulsoni. Next base: position 9,571 of record JAOEGT010066744.1, read on the forward strand.
CTGGGGAAGCAGTGGCTCTAGGGAAGGACCAACCTCTCAGGGCAAGGTCAAGCACCAACTATTGAAGGGCAGTGCATGGTTGCAGTGGTTATGTAACACCGCCATGGGTTATAGTGTTACATATAATTATTCTATACTCTCAGCTTCATGCATTGAGCTTCAATAGAATGTACATGAACATCTTTTCTTGAAAATGAATGTAAATGAAAAGTCCAGTACTATCCTGACGAATGTCTATATAATAGTCCAAACTGTTTACTGGCGTGAAATTTGTTTTCTTTATAGTTTATGTTTTGGTATAGAAACTATAGAGACACACACTAACAACAGTGTTCAGTTACCACCAGGTATTACAATAGGTCATATAGACAACTTGGTATTGGCAGGAGGGGGTGCAGAAAAGCTGGAAAGTATAGCCTATGCTCCAGCATCAAATAATAGCATAGTCTACAAAACCAGTTAAACCCATCAAACACTTCCTACAAATGTACATTCATTTGAACCCTATATGACTCTTTTCAAATCATGTCAAAACAATATGTAGGCCACCCTCCTCCCCTCTCAAACAAGTCAGCATGATACAACAGCATGCAGATAGAGAAATTATGACCATGTTGACCACAGCAAAATGCTATAGACACACATTCATTCCTAGGCTATATCGTCACTCAAATCTGATCCTGTAAGTGTAGGCTAGTGTATGTATGAGACAACACAGTAATTGGCGATGTGTGTGGTTTATATGCCAGTAGCCTAGTGTAGCCTAGTGTATGAAAAGGCAAAACAGGCCTATTTTTATTTCCACGGATAAAGGTAACCACTCGGTTTGTGTGCCTGTGTACGCGCGCGCGGGAGTGCGTAAAAAGGGCGGGGGTTGGGGGCTCAATGAGTTTTGACAATGGGAGGAGAATCACGTGACGGTTGTTTCAATACTAGCTTCTCTGCAGCGCAATGTTTCAGAGTAGACTACGCTGCGCCGTGCACCTTTGAATGGTGTGTGCCAGGCTCACGCACACGCATTTCTGTAAAGTAATTTAGTAAAGTCTACTGCAATGGCTGAAATTTCAAAGCGTCACATTTCTGTCTGCACAGTGGTAGGCCTAATAGTTTAGAGGTGGTCTCTTTAATGATTTTGTTGAAGCTACGGAACGGAGTGTATAGATTGCACCCTGCTTCTCACTAAATTGCAGTTTTCTCCGAGAAAAAAAAAATCGCATGCAAGGAGAAAAGACAAATAGAAGCAGTTGTTTAGTATAGTAAGCTATGTGAACGGTTCTACGTAACATTTTCGAGCGCATAACTGCAGGAATACAACACAGTCTACCAGATGGTTTTCTGATTGCACGGTCACTAGAAAGAGAAAACATTTCAAGGATCATTACCGAAAAGCCATTTAAGTCCCCGTCTCGGGACTCTCCCTGAAATCCGCAGAACAATGTCTACAAAATTCAAGAAGGATAAAGAGATCATTGCCGACTATGAGACCCAAGTCAAAGGTAGGGTAGCCTAACTGTTTTTCCCCTTTTATGCATTGTCTGTGTTGGTTGTTGTTGGGGTCTCTGATCACAAACCAGTTTGTTTTCATTAGGCTATTATATACTTTGTCTTTATTAAAATTAGTAGCATATTCTACAATAAACAGTTAGGGTCGAGCAGATATTGCACACCGATCTTCACCGAATCCTGTTTTTCATTGACATGTAGCTTATCAGGCTGAGATTGGTTGTCAGGAACAATCAAAATAAGTGAAGACTATTAGTTTTTTGTATGCCATGCTCACTTTTGTCAGCACACAGCACATGTTATTGTCTTAGACCGGGTTGTGTTGTAGGCTAGGGGATGGTGCTGCATGGCTTGCTGCAGATCTGGCAAGAAACTGTCATAATCATTGCTCATGCAAAGCCAGGCTCAGTCAGAATGAAGAGAGAACTGCTTTGTTGACCTAATTCTCTCTGCCTTGACTTAACATTACGGTTTAAATCAAGGTTAGGATTTATGGACAGAAATATGACCGTTTCTTGGCAGATCTGCTTCATCTGCAGCAAGCCACTGACAATAATCATTAAAAACGTGTTGGCCGTATGATGGCCTTTTAACACTTTTGATAACAGGCTGGTTGATTCTCAGATCCATTAACCTGCTCGCAATCCAATTATGTTTGTGCAATTGTATTAATGTGTTATTATGTCTATGCTCACACCTGACACTGTATGGTCGTGCATTTAATGCAGTCAAACTGTAACAGAATTTATTTTTTTGCATGATTTGATAATCATGATTATCAATAATGTGATTACAAACCGCATGGATGAAATTTAGATTTTCAACTAAAAAAAAAAAAACCCTACAACATAATTTTTTGGTTCAAGGAGATGAGGTTTATTGCTGGAGATGCGTGTAATTGTTGTGTACGACAGGGCTCCAAATGAGCAGTTATGAAGCTTGACATGCTACTTCCTGGCTATCCAATGCAGTTCTGTAGTCAATTAAAGAAAATGTCTCTTTTCAAGAAACATTTGATTGCAGACTGGGTTTAAAGAGAACCAACATGATTGCATGCCTTCCTGTGTGGTGTAAAGGAGATATACATGACCTCTGATAAGAGCACAAAACCACAGTGGTTACCTGACATCCTAATTGGATCTGAGGCCCCGCCCCCATTTAGTGCCACTTTCATTCTCTGTGGGTTCACTAATGCTACTCTTCAGGGGCCTTGCCTGAATATCCCCTGAGTCATGGAGACCAGGCCTGCGATCCCCAGAGCAGTCGATGTGTGATCCGTTGGTGTAGGATTACAGGATTGATCTGCACCTCAGCTGCTCGTTGCGCTTCAGAAGACAGAACGTTGTTGGTTTTGGTTGGAGGACCTAATCTACCTCTTTCTATGTGATGTGACAGTCCTGCCTCTGCTGTGTTAACATGCCAAGCTTATCCTGCATCTCTGCTCTACCACTCTAGTAGCACTCCTTTTGTTTCATTTAGGCATTAATTATTCAGCTGAGATCTTAGGCTGTTGTGTGGTCATTGCCTTTCTTTCATACATTCAAGGTTTGCACTAGATGGATTGTGTGAGGGAGAAGAGCGCAAACTGATCAAATTAGCTTCCTTTCTCATTTTCAGTGGTTATCACGTGTGATTTATTATTTATTTTGTGGTGTTATATACATTTTGTATAAATATTCTAGTGCTTTTTTGGGTACGTTTTCGTTGTCTATGGTTGCAACGTACAAATATATAGAGGGCTATAATAGAGGACATTAAGATACAGAGGGCCATAATGAGATTCAGTTTGGAAATTGCACCTGTCTTATTGTGAGTTATTGTGTGTTGGGGTAATGTGTACATGATGGAGGGGGTAAATCACAAGGTCTCAATCATGTTTTGCGGCATAAAAAAATTTCAAGGATTATTTATGAGTCACAATGGATAGCTTTTTCTAAAATCATAAACAGTTCTGGTGTTTACAAAGAACAGATATAGGTGTAAGGCCCATATTGTTATTGCTTTAGTGTTTGAGCCAAAACACCTGAAATCCAGTTTGATCCATTTAATTTCCCTGTCAGCCCTTTTAACAAACTGTTACCCTGTGAAATAAGCCATCTGCCGCTGATGTATTCTTTGAAGACCTGTGAGGCTGGCTGCCAAGTCGAGGCCTCTGAAGGACCATGGGAGATGGTGTTCACTTTATTCAAGCTGTTCATCTGGCAGAGCCCGCTATTAGCATTTCAATAGAGAGGGTTCATAACACTGAATAGACAGGGACTGGCTGAGTTTGGACTCAGTTTATGGAGGAACACCGTGCCGTTGGCTGGACTGGAGTGGGGTCATCTCCTGTTCACACGCTTCATGGCCTTTATACACCTTGTGCAGGTCTGGTGCGAGGCCCAGACATTTGCTACAGTTCTGGCAATTCCTCTGCGATAATATGGCCTCAACCGGCACCAATCATTAGAAGCATAGAAATGTATGAAACCCCCCATGCTCCATACATATGACAAACTGGAGGCTTCAAAGTCCTGTGATCAAAACTAAACCAGCTGCCTGATTTAGACATTAACAAGAGGGGAGAGCAAGGTGGCAGGCCATAGCAGAACAGAGCGATAGAGGAGAAGAGAGAATACAGGGTGGATATGACAAGACAACCCCCAATGGAGATGCGATACGTGGGCAGCCTCTGATCAATTCAGTCCTTAAGTAGCAAGGCTAAAGCAAATATCTATCAGCAGCCAGAGAGTTCAGTAAATAGCTGTCAATGAAATATGCAGCATTTGTAGTGTTATAATGTTTGTGTGTAAGCTGTTTAGTGACGTTTAAAGCAAAACTATAGTTATTTTTAAGGACCATGTATATGTACTATAACTGAAGCAATTTAGCGTTTTACCTCCAATCAATCACCATTTCAATAGTTTGAGAGGAGCTTACGACAGAAATCATCCTGCCACTGGGTGTTTAAATCAGAAACATACTTCTGAGCGGCATGGGAACTTTCCAACACACTGCCTCCAGTGGCCAATAAGCACATACCCATTTTACGTTCGGTAAGGGTTTTCAAGTGTTAATGTGTCTCAAGTTGATGGTACGATTCTACTAGTGTTCTGGGCCAATAGGATGCACATGGCTGGCTGCTTTTAATCATGTTTTTTCTTTTAATCTTTTCTATTAAATTAGTTTGCTACAGTATTCATGTTATGCTACTTGTTTTTGCTGAAAAACTATGTGCTGAGCCTGACTTTGGGGGGATGGGGGTTGGCTGCATTCCCTGGCACCAGTGCTGCACTGTATACCTCATTCATTATACTAGGAGTGCAGCAAGATTGCTCCCTGTTGCCTATATGGGTTTCTACTATTCATAAGACTAGATGCATACATCCCTACTTTTGCATACACCATTGAGAAGCACCATGCCTGTTGTAACTGTGTGTGTGCACCTTCATTTGATTGACAGCCAAGATAGATTGGCAGCATCATTCAGAGTTGAGCTCTGATTGGTCAGAATTCTTTCAGGTGCCATCAAAAGTCTAAATCAACTTATTGAGGTAGTGGTTATCAAACAACGCACATATTCTCACTGAGCATTTCACTCTGATAACTGATAACCGAAGAGGTCTTTGACATATTCATAGCAACTACATGTCTAACTCTAATCCTACCTATCGCACCTTCAAACACGCTGTCGTACACTACGAAGAAAGTGATGATGTGATACATTTTACAGGAGGACATGGCTTCATGCTACAGACATCCACGCTGATTGGAAAGATCGATGATAAAAACAGATGTCAAAAGAGGTTTCTGAACGTCAAAGCAACACAACCAATACTGTAGTTAGTGGCTAAGAATACCCCCTATAAATAATGACAAAAGAGATGGAAAGAAAGTAGTATTGGAGAGGCATGGTTTTAGTACCATTTTAAGGTCAGTTTTTTGCTGCTGGCTCTGTGTAGGGGCTCTTCTCTGCACAGTCCTTTTTGCTCGATCAGACGAAAACAAACTCAGCTAGCCCAGTGTAATAACTTTTTATATTAAAAGCTCTTTTTAATATGCAGGGGTTGGCAGCAATGCAAATTATGGGTTCAACTGTACTGGCTTTATTAATTTGAGCGCACATAGCCAAGCCTAGTTGTGCAAATGAAAGCCTATACCCAATTAAAAGCGAATTTCTAGCCATGCTTAACAAGAGCACATATTTTAAAAGCTATTACATGTTCAATGGCAGAAAACAATGCTGGGGTATTACAATACTGTAGATGCAACAATATGTAGTCTGGAGAATCAACCTCTTCTGAGTTATGTTCAAGACACATTTGACCCCGAATAATAGTTGATATGTTCATAAATACATATTAGTATGCTGGTTATTTGTTTTGCTAATGATTTCTGGGTATTGTTTAGTGAAGACAGTTTGTTTGCCTCTAAGTATTTTTGCTGCTGGATAGCAACACTCAGGACATGACGGTACATTCAACATTGCTTGAATAAATAATGCAGTTTAAGATTAATTTGACATAATGCTCAAACAAACATGTATTTCTTTATATTAAGAAAGGCACACTTAGCCTATTATATGCCTTGTGATGATGACCATTGCCTGTAGCCATGCCATGTTTAGGGTTTTTATTTATCCTTGACACTAGACATGGTTGTCTGTGGTCTCAATACATCTAGTATGCTTGAATGCAGCTGCTTGCTTGTAATGCATTGAGAGCTTGCTCTTTTTGAATCGGGAATCTGCGAGGCGTACATTGTCATTTCTCAGGACATAATAACTCCATAGATGATTGTGAGTTAGTGTTTTCACAGTGATTGCGTTTCATACCTAAGCAAAACAGTGCAAATTAGATGAGACTTTGATGTGGACTGAAATATAATATTTAGTTAGTTGAAATACTGGATTGTATTTTATACATACCGCCATTTAAACGGCCAGAGATGTCGCATGTTATCAATGTTCAGTGCTAACTATGAAATGACGTGTTGATAAATGGACAGTTGTAGGACTATTTGGGTGTTGCAGTACCACCTGCCTGACGTACTGTAATACTGGCAGGTTGTTGCAGTACTGACTGATGCACCTTACTGCTTTACGCTGACGCCACTGTACCATAGGCAATACAGTTACTGTACACCAGGGGTGCCCAATCCTGGTCCTGGAGGGCCCTGCATGTTTTAGATGTCTCTCTGCTCCAACACACCTGATTGTAATGAATGGCTCGTTATCTCTGCAGAAGCCCATTCATGTGAATCAGGTGTATTGGAGCAGGGAGACATCTAAAACATGCAGGACGGTAGCTCTCCAGGACCAGGATTGGGCACCCCTGATGCACACCACGCCATCTCGCTACTGTACCACAGGCAATACGGTTACTGTACACCATGCACGTGCCATTGCGCCACATTCTGCCACCTATCCTCAGCTCGCAGACAACACCTCTTCTCCAATCAGCTGCTCCCCTGAGGGCCAAGCACGCCTGTGTTGCCATAGAGACACCGCTAAAGCCTGGTGCCTGGATGCAAGCGTGATGGATAGCTGGTAGCCAGGGCCCGGGCTTCCCCGATGCATGTGACAACGGCAGAGAGATGATGTTCTCTACCCCTCCCTCCATCCCCCGCCCGTCCTACTGGCTCCTTGAAGGGGTCTAAAACAGTCAGTTGTTATCAGAGAAGCCCTTTCTGAATAGGGGTGGGCAAGCATTTGTTGTCTACTATTATAATATCGCAAATTAGACAAAATTGATATTGCCATTTTGAAAATAATGACCACATTGTGGGAGTTTTTAACAAAAGCAAATCAACTAGAATGCTATAGTTTAATGACAGCTGTCAATAAAAATGAGTTGTCCTTTATTTATCAAAAGGTGATATGTACCAATTAGGTTGTGTTCTGTATCTATACTGTATCTAACTAAATGTGATTAAGTTGCCAATTTTATTATGCTTTCCACTGGGTCGGGCTCTCTGCAAATTGTGGAAAAGGTAACACTAATTTCTATCTGATGTAGCCTACTCCAATGTCTCATAAATGCAACATGTAGGTCTGATAGTCAGTTGTTCTGTATAGATGTACTATCTAACTGAGCTACCTCTAGGTATTTTAGCTATTCTGTTGAATTCAAACACATTCTTCACTGAAGATTTGAGGTAGCACTTTACAGTACGACAAGGCACCGGGATTCATGGGAGATGCAGGAAAATGCTCGTTTTGCCTTTATTCACTACTGTATATGGTATTTAATGCAAGCTCAGCTATACACAAACTACTCCACATGTCGTCTGTCGCTTTTGTGTTGTGGTTAGAGGAACAAGCATTTGCCTATAGTTTTACACATTTTACCAACAATTCTAACAACTAACACCTTTTATAATGACTACAACAGGTTTGGTCAAGTATTGTTTCTTTGAGTGTCAAAAATATATTTTTTACAATTATATTTTGTCAGCAGCTCCTGAGTTCTGAGAACACTGGTGTGTTCTCTAAAAACTATTAAATGAGTAAATTATTCTCATATAAATCAGCAATATGCTGATTTCTTGTATATTTATATACTGTAATTGATGCCAGCTTTAACATGTTGTAAATTGCTATCTGTTTGCTACAGTTTTGGGAAGCACTATTTACCATGCTCATCATTTAAACTTTGTTGTCTCGTGGTTTTGGCCCAGATGGTGTACTTTTACAGTGAGAACAATCTGGCAATATGCAGCACTTCATTAGTTGATTTGGCAAGAGTTGCTCTATATGATATAAAGCTCTAGTGGAGTCATGGAGTCATTGAGAATATATAACATCACACTCTCTGTGTGTTGTAATCCCAGCCCCTCTGTTCTTGTGAGCATAGTGTGACATCTAGTGGCAGAAAGTCATATGGACGCACTTTAACCAGCAAGGATGTCTCATATTAACATATAGTTTCATTTCAAATTAAACTATATGTTTAATTTGGGAGAGAGAGAGAGGTGCTGTAGAATGCTCTATGAGAACATGTGCTCTGGTTGACAGCCCCTGCCTCTATACATTTAGATTTTTTACCGTGCCCAAATATTTCTGACCAATCAGGGTCTCTCTTCCATCCAAATCTGCCTTGCCTGTCAATAACATGAATGTTTGCACATCAGCTTTGTAAACGGCAGAGCAACGCGCTCCAGGGGTAGGAAGTATAGAGGAGAGAGTTGATTTACACAATCATGCTGTCTTTCATTCTGTTTTAGCTTTTTAGCTAGCCGCTGTTGCAACCTGCAGCAGTGTATAGTCTATTGATGTATTCTTATAGGATGTGCTGTGCAGTGCCACAGCTGTCTACACAGATAAGAAAACCAAATGCAGCTTAGAGCGACTGACAGTCTCTCAGTATCATGCAACTGTGCTTCCAAAATGTTGTAATTTTAATGCATATGTTTAGGAGTATAGAGGGATCCGTTCTGCCACTTACGTTTTCTGTTAGGCTAGTGTGTGTGGAGGGACACAGCAAGACAGGATTCACTTTAAGTTGAAGGTAGTGATTCCCCGATCTGGTTCTTTTTGGCCGATGCAAATTGACGATTTTCAGTCCGCAAAATCATTCAATCGGTATGTATGTATTTCTGGTATAGGCCGTTGGAAAGGAAAATGTGACTACCACCTATCTCGTATTTTGAGTGGAAATTTGGAGATTCTGATCTTCTGTCGGTCTTTTGGTGCATCCGTAGTTGAAAGTGTGTGCATGTGTCTGTGTTACACCTTTCATGCACACTGACAATATTGAGAGCCTTTGCAGTGTGAGCAGTCAAGATACTGCAGAGCTGGGTTGGGGATTATGTGAGAAAATGTGGCTTGGAGGTGCTTTGCTTGGGGTGTGTGTGTGTGTGTGTGTGTGTGTGTGTGTGTGTGTGTGTGTGTGTGTGTGTGTGTGACTGCCCAGGGATGTTATTTTCCAAAGAGGCTAATGTCTCCTAAGGGTGTTTTATATTTCAAATACGCAACATATCCACACAAGGCTAAAGCCTATTTTTATCCCTAAAGTTCCTCAGAAGCCACCAAACTAGCCACCGTATTTTCTTATTTTTATGATTGACAGACACTATACTATAGTATTCTGTCAAGCTAACAGCAGCACTCACAATGTTCTGCAGAATATAACACGCATTCACGCCACACTCATGCACACCTGCATTGCACGTATACACACGAAGGTTAACACATACATGACTAGCCTAACACAGCTCTTGACATGTTGAAGGGTGCTGCCACCCAAGTGTACAGTGTTGTTTCCTGTTATAATTGTTATTTCGTCTGTCAGACTCGTTATTACTCAACCTGACTTATTAGCCGCAGTGCTACCAGCCTGATTGATGGCACAGGAACTTTGACTCCAATTGGACAAATGGGTCCCGTTTCCATTAATTTTTCCTAGTCAGTATTCTTCCCATGGTTCCTTGCTCCAGAAATGATCTGACACATCAACGTGATCTACTGTAACACACCACTTACCTATGGAGTTCTGTCTGCTAGGGTCAAAGTTCAGTTATATCCTACATCCTGTTATTGTTTCAGGGGCTTTTCCTGTTCTGTGGGGTGACAAGTGTCCATTGGGTTTTCAGTTTTCAGTTCCTGTCATGTCAGCTGTCCAGCAGAAATGATTCCTTGGAGTAGGTGTCCAGTAGACATGGGTGGGGACCAGATAATGATGATGTATTTTCCCCATGTCAAGGTTGAGTGTGCTAGCCTTCTCTCAAAGGGCATTTAATGGTCCAGGACCCCCATAAACCTCTATGCTCATAAAACCACTTGATAAGTAATTTTCATACTTGGCCTATATGATGTTAGTGATGATAAAAGTATTTGTGACATGCCAAAATTACTGAAATGTTCAACATTTGGCATAATATAATATGAAAACTCCACCATGAATACAATTAAGTCAGTTGCTTTACAGAATAAGTAAACCAAATGCAGTATGTCTGCCAATAGTACATTTGTTACTTTAGGGCATGTAGATAATGGGACCAGATAGAGTCTAAACATGATTAAAACATGATGTATTTTGTGGTACAGTTAAAATTGAGAATATTATGTTGAGGTAATAAAATATCTGTTTTGAATGAGGTTCTACTGTGAAACTAGTAATTAACAGAAGAAACAACAATATTAATAAACACAAATATTTTCTCATCTTACACAGTAACCGATTGTTGAATATGTATGTTTGGGCCTTCAAGAACAATGTGGTTTAAGCATCATGTTTCCATTTCATCTACAGTGGTGATGATGTAAAGTAGATTTAGATTTCACCCAAGGATGGTAGAACACTGCACTATACCTAATGCAACATTATCGTGGACATTTGTAAAGTTATTTTTTGTTTTTACTATTTGATGTCAGCCACATAATCTAAACATGGTTTGAAAATACACATTTCCATTCCATGGATTTTCCACAAATGTAAATCAATTCATAGTTACAATGTCCTGTCCCATCGAGGAAAACATAAATTAATAAATTCTGTAGTACCATAAATGACAGCGGAAACTGGGCTAAATTGAGTTACAGGTGACGTGATGATAGCCTCTTCCGTACTGTAAACTAGCATGTATGCCACATAAGCAAAGACGAGAGGTGTTGAAAAGCATTAGGTCTATTGGTGGTCCCAACAGCCTGCCAGTTTCAGTGCCTCATTCCTTCATTTAAGTCTCCACTCATGACTACAGTACAATCAGTTATAATTTTTTGGTGGTGTTTGGGAACGATTAACAATCATCTGTGACAAAATTCATAGCATTTCTCCTTTAAACGCTTGAAGGTAAACAGCAGTGCTTTATGCGAGGAACTGCAAGGAATACATCTCCATTGTTCATAGTTTCTTTGAGGCAAAGACACACTTCAGGTGTGTGTGTGTGTGTCTGCGTGTGCGTGCGTGCGTGCCTTCATGCGTGTGCGTAGGCACTCAAAAAAATGAGTGATAATTACTTAGAAAAACAGGCAACAATTTCCATTCACACCTTGTAAGTTTAATATAGCATATTTTCAAGTAAAGTTTACTCAACAGCAAATATTGTAAATAATGAATGGGTCTTTATCAACCTCTGAGGAAGCCTGATAATGACCTATTCATTTGAATCGTGTGTTGGAGCAGGTAGAAATCTAAAACGTGCAGGGCGCCACCAGCGCAAGATTTGGGAAACGCTGTTCACGTGATTAAAGTGATACTACTTTTTATTTAACCAGGCAAATTGATAAAGAACATTTTCTTATTTGCAACCATGACCTGGCAAGAGGAAGAGTCCTCTTGAGGGGAGGGGACAGTAGTTGATAAATTAATAGGAAAAGCAAAAAGTGGGGAGGGGTGCGGGGGTTTACAGACATTAATGCACACATTAGAGAAAAACAGACGGGTACAACACATGCATCATCAACCATCCATGCGGGCTAAGACGCAAAATACATAAACAACCACCAGAAAGTAAATGCATAGAAGTGTTACACCTAAAAACTTAGCTGTGACTTTCTATGACCACAGAGAGGCAACATTAAACCCTAAGAAGTAGAAAGCTTTAAAACACTTAAACATATAAAGAAGTGGAAAAACACAAGGCACAAAGGCATTGGATAATGTTTTTGCTGAATCAATAGCAGTTGCAGACCTCAGATAAAAGGTCTAAACTTTTGTTAAAACCCTTGATGGTTAAATCCTTGCTTACAGTAGGTGCATTGTAGAATACATACTAGTACAATCAGTGGAGATGGCAATCATTTTGTAGACTGATGAATGACAGTAAAAGGTATAATTCAAATGGAAATCAGGTTCCATTCCACAAAACTTTGATTAAAACACAATTATATAAACTTAATTCATGTCTACAGGGATGGGCAGTATTTAAGATGCATGTAATTGAAATGTGTATTTTAAATACAAAATAGTATTTTATAATTTATATTAGTTTAATTTAATAATAATTAATGTATAAAGTTGTTGAAAATGGCTTTATATTTTGTATCAAAATACTGTTTTGTATTTTGTAGTTTAAAAATACTATAAAATACTTTCTGTGAGACGTCTACTTGGTGCAGCTTCTGATTGGCAGCCTGATATAACCAGACCCAAAATTCACTTTGTGAACAGGGTATAGACATGCTTCATTGGGGAATGTTTGCAGTTGCTGCATCCTACTGGGCCTAGACCTCTGATTAATTTTGAAACTATTGGACAGCCTATTACCAATCAGCAATGCTACAACTGATTGTATCACTTCATCTAGCTCTGCCACCATTTTGAACGCTTGACTTAAATGCTTCGAAATTGCATTATCCACGCCCACTATGTCCGGTCCGTGCTTTGTGTATCTACATGGACAGGACTAACGGGTTCAGGAAGAGATAAAGCGCATGTGGGTAAGCCTGTGACAAAGCAGAGGCTCTCTCACTGGATTGTGGAGCTATCGTTTTGGCGTATACGAGTAGAGGCTTGCGTGCTCATTCTACTCGTGGCCTGGCGTCATCATGGGCCCTGTTTAGAGGTATCTCTATCCAGGAGATATGTGCAGCGGCAAGCTGGTCCTCACCTCTTACCTTTGCTCATTTCTATAGACTGGATGTCACCGCCCCGAGTCTGGCCCACGCTGTTTTAAGCGTGGGCCAACCCTACATTTTTGTCTTACGGAAATGTAGGGTTGTTTTTGACAGTTGTGCTATAACGTGTTCTTTTATGAAATAGGCTACTTTAACTTCACTTCCCCACAGGCAATTGTGGGATACTAATGGGAGCTTGTCTTTACATGGGATCCAACAATTTCTGCTTTGTTTTACGAGACCTCTGTTCGCCTCCTATAAGACTAGACTTATAAGGGAGGCCCATGGTTAAAGGGAGGGGCTGAGACAATGGTTGACCACAGATTGTAGCATGCTGCAAGGACAAGGCAGCATGACCGTCTCCTACTGTAAGGTCAGGAGGAGTCTAACCAAGGGATGGTGCTCCCCTCACTGTTCTACCCATAGGCTTATTATTAGATGGACACAGTGAAGAAAATGGCGGCTCGATCTTACCAAGTATTTGCTCAGTGAGGCGTGATATTCTGATTAAGGGTGTCATTATATTGGTAAAGTGGCTCTTTTGACACATGCGCAGTACAAACAGAAGATTACGTTGCAACCTGCGACACTGGAGTTCCCGACCTCAAGCCTTGTGCATGTGTGTTGTAGTACAACATAAAATAACAGTTTTTGGGTTGGACTGTACTATTATAATTGTAGGCATGTTTTGTTTAATACTTAGCATTTGCACTAAAAGTAGGATCGACGTTGTACTCTTCAATATGCTGCTTGTTGCTCGTGCAAGAGGAACGCACACGCAGCAGCAGGCACGAGCTTTGGACTACGCTGCAGGATTGTTACATCATGACAAACAATCGTCCCGAACTGGCTTTATTGACATTGTTAATGAATAGAAGAATAAGAATATATGAGAGAATATTATTAAGCACCATATGAACCAAGTGGGGCACCTGATAAAAATGTTGCGGAGCAGTTAAACAGATAATTTATGAATGAGGTGTGTATTTCAGTTGGTCCTGCAGTAGGCTGCAGTATCACCTGTCGCCACACGTCATGACTACTTCAAGCCTAGAGTCAGACCTGCACCCCTGGTTCTATCTGTCCGGTGTACTGTACTTACCACCGGTCTGTATCTGCCCATAAATCCAGCACACCCCTTACACACCAGACTTTGATTGATTCATCAATCAATTAAATGTATAGTCAACTATTGCAAGCTAATTGTAAGCTAATTCACTTTTTGGTAACTTGACTAAATATCTCCTCACATTTTACTAGCTGTGGCAAACACAGCTCACATCAATGAAGCCGTAGTACTTAGGAGTTGCTTCGCAATGCTTTTCGATATGTGGAGCAGTTCCACGGAGGGATATTATTTTGATTTGAACTAATCACTTCTCATTACTTCTGACTTGTCTATCTGGATGTGTATTCAGCCACCCCAATACACCTATAGTATCATCACTTCAGGCCGTATACACATTGTCTTGCATCCTCCAGTGGCAGCCTTTTATATCTCCATGGTTTCACCAGGTTACACACCCCGCAGCATGGAATGGTCTAGCTAGACAATTGCTGTGGTTGTACCATGCAGTTGATGATGTCAGTATACCTACTAGAGTGTCTGACCCGTATATAATACCTTAGAATCCCACATTTGTGCCCCTGCTCACGGATTGTGTGAAGCACAACTGGAATTCTGAAGCCAAGCGGTATTTTTATAGTGCAGGGTTGGAGTGTGCCTTTAAAATGATCTATACTTTAGTGATTTATTTGAAATCTGAATGGATTACACTGTCATAAAAATTGCTTTCCTAATAGTCAAAGTAATGCTGACTTATTTGACCCGTTTGCAGTAGATCTTTGAATCTGGCTAGCTCAGAGTTTCTGTTTTGTTTAGAAAACTAGGCCGTTCTTTGTTCCATGGAGGAGAGGCAGCCTTGCTGCTAATGACAGCACTACAAAGTGGAGTCAGGTTTCTTTTTTGGTTACCACTGGCATTGTGGATCTGCACTCAGACTGCTAGTGTCAAGTTCTCCTCATGGAGAAACGCTACTCCACTGCTGTGTATGGCTCTGAAAGCCCTTTGCAGTACACATAATGGTGTGATTATACACTCCATCAGGGCAGTACCTTTGCTTGGTAATGTGTATTAGCTTCAATATGATGTGATTATATATTCTGTATTTTAGGATCAACATTATTGCCCTTTTTGGCCTTTATATCTTCATCTTTGCTTGTTTTACACTCTGGAACTAGAATTCCCCTTGTGGCTGAAACCAGTATTGCAAACCCATTCGGATCCACCATTAAGTTCCTATAGTCACACCTTTCCCTATTCACCTTAAAGCCACGCAAATGTTTGACAACTGTATTAACAGTAAGCTGTCACAATAGCAGATTTAACCACTAATGTGTGTTAGGGTTTTCCACTACAGTGAGCAATATATCAAAGCATGTAAATAATCATGTGAAATGTTTTGTGTGTGATGCAGAGATCCGCAACCAGTTGGTGGAGCAGTTCAAATGCCTGGAGCAACAGTCGGAGTCTCGCATCCAGCTGCTGCAAGACCTGCAGGAGTTTTTCCGCCGCAAGGCCGAGATTCAGCTGGAGTATTCCCGTAGCTTGGAAAAGCTAGCTGAGCGCTTCTCCTCCAAGATCCGTAGCTCCAGGGAACATCACCAATTCAAGTGAGTTTCCTCCAAAGTTTACTGTTAGGCGTACTGTTTTGTTAGTTGTGGTTGCAGGTTGCAGTGCACTGGATGGAATACTGTGTTAAAACCCTGCAAGAACTATTTTAGTCCAACGAAAACATCACTTAATGCTCCAAAAAACACATTAGCAAATGCTTTTTTTTTTTTTTTTTTAATTTAAAGACTGCATTTACATAGCCAATAGGTTCTGTTCTCTTGTCAGTGACGTGTATATTGGAGAGCTAAGTGACGTAGTATATTTATCACCTCGAGTCTTACAAGGTTGAAAGTGTCAACATATTTAAATTGAGTCTCAACCCTTCCTGCAATGGCTCCTGGCTGCATTTTTCATTCTAAAACTGTTCTGTGTTGTTAGTACAGGCAAGTGATGCCTTTTTCAGAATTCACTGCATACAGTCTGAAAATGCAACCCTTGTATGGTGTTCGTCAGTTTAAATGTTTCATTAAGATACTGCTTTTCAACCTGAAACTCCACGACCATGGCTCATTTTATGTTTGTTACGTTGATTATGAAATATAACTGATAGGCTAGGTAAACAGACAAGATTGATCTCTCAATGAGATCACTCATAACATCCACTAAGCATCTACAAAAATAGGATGCCATAGTTACAGTGCAGTGTTCTATAAATATGCCGTCAGATTTTAAATTGTTCCAAGCTGACCGAACATAACCGCAGCTGGGGCAATGGTACGGAAGCAGAATGCGTATTAAATATACTATGTTGGAATACAGAACACTGAGTGAGAGAGAGAAAAAGAGAGATGCTGGAACGGTAGCGAGCATAACGTACATGTATTACCTTTTTTAAATACAGCTATGTGTTTGGCTGTACAGCAGTGATCTTTCAGTTTATCCAAATAATCCATAGAAAAGGCTACAGTTTTACAGGCTTCAGAAAATGCCAGTAAGAACTGAATTTTCATAAAGTTAAGCTAATTTAATTGTACGTTTAACTGTTTACGTAGCCTATTTGATTAAATTGAGAGATGAATTTATTCATTCTCGCATTTATTTTTGCGTTTCCATCATCGATCATGAAACGTATGATCGAGCATTGGTGTCACAGACGAGCACTCGAGTACTTGTGGCCATCCCTGTTATAGGCTAATGGTCCTATACAGCGAAAACACACTATCGGACATTGATTTAAACTTATGCTAGACTAAGAAAATGATCTGATCGCGTAAGTCTGTGGAATAGTCATAACCTACGCTGCATTGAGCCGGCAGCATGTGGGCGTGTAGAACATTTACAACTTTGCAAACGATATGAGAGTGCCGAAAACAGCGATCATTCGCCTATATAACCATGCCAACACACAAACGGTTTCATAAGCATAATGTTGTATAATAAATAGATTTGCTTAAAATAAATCTGTTTCTATGCCTTGAACTATGTTCACTCTCAACATGAGTTCCTGGTTGTTCGCATCAGCACAGTCAAATGTGCCAGTGGAAAAGCCCTACTATTTCTATGCCTGAGACACACAGAAAAACATTGACTCACTCACTCACACCATATAACTATGTTACATTGTTACAATCCAATAAGAGAAGCCACCAACTCTTTCTTTCCTGCTCTCCTAACCCTCTGTAGTGCAGGAACCTAAACAATATAATTCTGTTTTCTCACACTGTACCTCTCACACCTGCACATGGGGGGAGGGACAAAGCTAATAACTCCACATCACCAAGTGTACAGTAGGTCACTTCAAGCCATATGAAGATCCCCACAGCCAGGCGGATGGAGTTCCAACTCCGACCGGTCCTAGGAGAATCCAGTGCATGCAAAACGTTCCTACGTAAGCACTGAACATGCACAAACCAGAATTGGGGGAATACATACGCTATCTCTGCTAAAGTCAGACTGGAACATGTTGTTTCATGAATACGCCTCAACTACATTTTAACTTTATCACAAAAAACAAATGACACTTCCATTGTTTAATGTCATCTAGCAGAGATTCATTGCAAACATTAGTCATATATTTTATCTACTGTATATTGTTGACAATTGAGGTAGAGACAATATATGTTAAGGATTTTGAATGTAAATTAATATTTCTGCTGCGCGTTTTAAACTCAAATAATGTCCTGGGTCAATTTGACCTGACCATTTCCAAAGGGTTCTAATAGTGAACATAATACAATGCATGAAGCCGCACAATAAACTAATAACACCTGTCCAATATGATTTTTAAGTGGCACGTATTACAATACACATACAAATCCATACTAAGGTCAATTTGCACCATTGTCCTGTGTCTGTTAATATTGCAATAGCAAAGCCCTGGTTGTGCCGGTTTACACTAGGCCTATGCACTAGGCCTATGCTTGCCAAGTGTCTCCCAAGTGTACTCCACCTCTGATCAATAGGTGGAGAGTTGCCAGTCATAGATTTACAGCCTTCCTGCTAGACCCAGCCCTGCTGCTAATCACACTTTCTTCATAGTACATAGCGTTGCAAAAACATGCTCCTCCATTTCGTTTGTGTACCTACTCTGAGGGCCAATATTAATGCAGAAAGATATGTAGGACGTATTAAAGGTCAGCTAGATCTGTAAAAATAATATACTGTACACATTAAGGAAGGGTCCTGTCATAGACTGTGTGGGGGCGGGGTTATAAAACACACGTGTTTGTGTCGTTAGCTTTCTGTCCGCGTTGATGTCTTACAGATTTGGATATGGATTTGACTGAGTAATTGAGGCCAGCTGTTTTAATAGTAGGCAGCCTGCTTGCTGGTCTAGAAGATTTGGCTGACTGTAGACAGACCTCTGTTGATGTGAACGGTGGCTTAACCCTTGAACTGCAGTATCATTGTATGCAACGGGAGATCATATCCACAAAGATGGATAGCCCATAGAACTTGAGTGCAGCTAACCCGTCAGATATGTAATAGTGTAGGCACTTATGTATCCTGTAAATGGCCAGTGGGACACTGTAAACTGCTGGCGGTCTGAAAATAGATACACTCATGCACTTCCACCCTTCCACCCATCACAGTACTCACAGCAGCTCACAGCAACAAGATGTGACAGCTTGATGGCAATGCGAGCCTTCATGAGGACCAGATATACTTCCTGTGGACATTAGCTCAGCTCCACTGTGCTAATGTCGTCTCGGACAACGCAGTCTCTGCCGATAGGCTCAACTGCTGAATGTGCTTTAGCTATACAGTACCCCGTTGGCGGTCGAAACTAGCATAAAGACATGTTGTTTTGGCGTGAAACTAAAGAGTGCCCTCTGTGTCTTGAACTCCTCTACTGTTGACTGAACCTTACAGAAGGCATAGTCTTCCCTAACCCGCCTACAGCAACATACAAATGTATGCATCAAGACATTTGCGGTTCTTTTCGTGCAATAGCACAATTGAAAAGTGGAACTTTTTTTAAGACTCACATTTTGTGTGATATATTTAACCAGTTCTTCACACAAGTGGAATTTCCCATTTGACCTCCTCTTTGTTTCATCTTTGACTTGGTGTTCCTCTTTGACACAGGCCTGCCCCCGCCACATTCCACCACCTATCTCAGCCCCGAACAGCTCTGGCTCTGTCTCGCATATGAATATAGCGTGGCCGAATAGGTCAAAA
The DNA here is from genome assembly GCA_025447795.1 of Speoplatyrhinus poulsoni. Lineage (NCBI taxonomy): Eukaryota > Metazoa > Chordata > Actinopteri > Percopsiformes > Amblyopsidae > Speoplatyrhinus > Speoplatyrhinus poulsoni. The sequence goes on from JAOEGT010066744.1 coordinate 28,905, forward strand.
GCAGCATGACTCCTTCGATGCCTAGCAACCCCTCCATGGTTGTCCCTCGCCATTGTTTTGTTGTAGGGAATGAAAACAGCGTGGCTACAGAGTTCACCCAGAGCAGCTGTCCACATGCACTGGGCTAGCATCCTGGGTTAGTCCAGCAGTTTTCTCATCAGAATGCCACAGAGCGATTAACCAGCTACTGTATAAATTACATCTGTCTGTCTGTGTTCCTGTATTCACTATTGGACAGCTTTAATGCTTCTATTTGGAATAATTAAACTGAGGCGATCCATCGCACTACACAAACATTCATGCTGATACTGTAGTTAGGTTTATGTTACTCAACTGTCAACAAAAGACAGAAATAGAATTGAAATGATTAAATGTATTACTTTTCCCAAGAAAATGGCAAAATATTGCTGGTGTTTTTTTTTTTTTCAAATGTATTATTGAAAAGTAGTAAGTACCATAATCATCTTTCAATTAACTTGTTTTAAGGCTTTTTCTTAAAGGTGGCTTAGAAATTCTGGAGATAGATTGTTGACCAATTGATTGAGAGAGTTTGTTTGTGTTCCCACTTACAGAGCCAAGGCTGAATTTGTCAAATGTCATCTTAAAATGGTGGACTCTACCTTTTAACTCTACATTCCTGACCCCCACAATTGGTATTAACTTAAGCTCAATGCTTTTGTCTTAGTCTCATCATACAGTAGGTCATGAGATACTGAGTGATAAATACAGTAGAGTAACATGCATAGCGCTTACGCACGCACGCACGTACGCACGTATGCACAAAGAATTATGGGGTATATGGTGTCATAACCAGCACAATCTGCTTTCCCCTGCCTCTCACACAAGCCATAATTTGTGTTATATGCGTATGTACATTGAAGAAGGCCTTTTTATTTAATTTCTATATTCAATGTACCGGTGATTTCCCATGACATTCGTCTTTTACTGGTTCACAGTGGCAAAGAGACAACTGCTACTGCAACTTAATTTGAGCAATGAGACATTGCTGAGCACATGCTTCTGGATTTATCATAATTGGATTTAATAACATTCCATATTGCATTTGAATGGATAGATGTTGTTTATCTGTCAAATGCAAAACGGAACTATCAGAAGGCAGTAAGGCACCTCATGCAAAATAAATAGGAAATATAACCTGTGTGTGAGTGACAGTGCAGAAGTGATCTAAGGAGACTTGATGAGACGATTTACTCACTTGCATCCTGTTACAAGAAACAATTTCCTTTAACTTTTCAATGTCTTGCTATCTCCTTTTTTACTTCTTCCACTTCTCTAGCTACTTGCCAAGTCACTGTTTACGCTGCTTACACTGTACGCTGCAAACGTACAGTAGATCTGATCCTTAGTTTGTGAGTGTAAGAAATAGTTCTAGAGCAGAATTGAAAGTGTTTACAGCGCATGAATTTTAACAGTTTTATTTGCACTTTTTTAAATAAGTAAATATTTCATATATTTTCTGTTTGATCTATTATATTATGGAGCTAAGGGACAAAGGTTAAACTGTAGACTTTGTACTGTCCGTTCTCACACAGCGGTCCACTCTGTCACGCAATGCTCTGCTTTCACACTGCTTCCTGCAGCTGCGGTTCGAACATTTTGGCAGGGTACCCACAACCCTCGCCTATAACTGACCCAAACTGCAAACTGGCAATGGCGCATATACAGTGGAAAATGCATTTGGATGGCAAAGGAAGCTTGCTGTCCTTTGATACTGGATTTGTATCCCCTCACCCCTTTATCTGCTGCTTCATTGATGAACCGTGTGGAAGGGATTAAAGGCCTCCATGAACTGAGTCCTAGTTTGATAAGATAAATGTGCACTTCCTTCTGGATATCCAGGCTCAGACACATCATAGGCTGTGTGTGATTATGCATGCAGGCAGCAGAGGCCGAGCTCAACATAATGCATATTGCTCAATATTCAGGGTCTACACATAACCGAGAGCTTATTACCGTATATTTGCCCTTAATTTAAAATATTATTGCAACATTCTAAGTGTCTTCCTCTTTATGTGCACAGTGCCACTGCAGAAGTATTGAGACTGTTTTACCAGTAAGTTAATAAAGTCCTTTTTATTTTTAAATTAGTTTCCATTTGTGTGACGTGGGAGCTTCCTCAGCACATAAGTTGGTGTTATGTGTGAATATGCATAGCTGCCCGGTGGTATTCTCCCTTATGGACACAGTGGAGAGAAAACCCCTGCAAGCAACCACTGAGATAGATGGAGACTATGCTGTAGGATGCCAGAATGGTTCCTTTCTGCCCTCTTGTCCTAACACATGCTTCCAGAGACTCTGGGCCTTGCCTTCCTGCATGCTAATGATGCTGTTTACTGGGGCACAGAACCCCATTTAACAATCAGGCCTTTTGAAGCCCTATGTCATGTGACCTGAAAGTTGCTGACTGATGCTCAGCAGAGCACAAGAAGGAACAGAGGAAATGACTTTTATGGCATTGTTCTGGGGTGGCTCCTGTCTAATGGACAGGCCCTATACAAGCACCAGTATACTATATACCCAGTCTCATAAAACAAGACCATGAGCTACATTTATTATTGTGTGCAGGCCTACCATAATGGCTAACCCTCGGCTCTCATTTGTTGAGAAATGAGGATACCAGCGCTGGGCAAAATATATTTTACCTCTTCTCTCTTTTCAAGTTTTTAACCATGTAATGTTACTGTTGTTGTGTTTCTGTTTTTTTGTGTTTTGACAGAATTGTCAAGGCGTACTGCGTCTATAGTTGTTTTAATTTTGTATGTGTGGATGAGTGCTATCGCAAGAGTTTACCATGTGTTCTCTTCAGTCCAGATTGGCCTATTATATTCAGGCAAAACAGGGCAGCGCCACACTCAATAGTCAGTATCACCGCTCTGTCAAAACACAGAGCGAGTGAAAAATGAGCCAAAACCGACGTTTGCGAACAGATGAATATTTGATCTGATATCACACTTGTGTCTGGAGTGTGCATTCAACAGTGTCGTCTTCGGATTGAAAACTGATGTGGTGGAGGGGCAGAGGGGGTTCTCTCCTGGTTGTGGACGTGTTTAGGGATGTGATTAAGCATCTTAATCTACTCCCAGGGATTAAAGGAGGCTAGAGGAGCTTGTTCCCTGGACTCATCGTGCATACGCTGCAATCTTCCGCCAAGGAGCTGTATTAAGGCAGCTGGGTCACTCAAACAGAACTGGTACAGGATAAAGGCCATTTAAATGGGCCATCCCAGAGGGAGACGGTCTATATTAGGTCCTCTATTGTTAGAAGGAAGCTAGGTGCACCCCTCACACACTTCTTCCCTTTTGTCAGAGGTGGTTAACCGCTGATTGGCAGTTGATGGAAAGTTTAATTATTGTATCTTTACAACAAGCTCTTGATTGGGAGACGTAACTCTGGTCTCGTTTAATTGGTGGATTTTTTTTCTTTTTAGCTCTGTCATTTCCCAGTTTTGTGTGTGTGTGCGTGTGCATGCGATGGGCATTATGGGCAGAGTTAAGTGGGGAAAAAATGGGTATATACCGTAGCACTGTAGCAGCAATATAGGTGTTTCATTAGATGCGATTAGCATTAGGGAAGGTCTGTGAAGAAGAAGTAGTCTTTGATGTCTGTGCTTCCTTTTATTCTACATGACAGTTACCCCCCCCCCCCCCC
>JAOEGT010066745.1:0-16756 GCA_025447795.1 Speoplatyrhinus poulsoni
GAAGCACTTTGTGTTACATGAATTTGTATGAAAAGTGCTATATAAATAAAGATTGATTGATTGATTGATTGATTGATGGTTGTGAGGGAATGAAACCAAGCCATCTCTGGGACTCGGAGCCTTTGTTTTTCCTTCACAGTTATAGCTTTTTCTTGTTTATCCCTCAATTTGTTTTATTTCCTTTCTCCGGCATTCTTTTTAATTGTTATGGTAACTCATTAAATCATCCATCATAATCTGACCCTGCACTGCTATAACATGTAATGGTACAGTAGAGGGACATGAGATGTTGACTTGAAAGCTAGCAAAAACTGTAAAAACTACGTGTGAAAACAAATAAAGACTCTACAGTTGTGTTTCACCAAAGTCGATATAGGCAAGTCTCACTACTTGGCAGCAGTCCATGTAATGGCCCCAGGCAGTTATTTCAGGCTAACAAGATCAGGCCCCTATTGCAGCTAAATTAATGTGGAGAGAGCCATAACTGCACGTTCAATGGCCACCGGGACATAAAAACTGCATGTATAGAATCACCAGTCAAATCTGATAAGAACTTAAAAGGTTTGGTGACTTTTCCCCAAAATAAGATACTACGCATGCACAAAGTTTCATGACACACACAGCGGCTCCATCCAGAGTGCCTCATCTTCCATGCTTATTTGAAGTCTGACTGCACCTGGCTTCTTCTCTCTGATGCCTCAACAGTTGAAAATGTTGCGAACCATAACTGTGTGCTTGCATCAGTGCAACTACGCAATTGCCTTAATAGCTTTCCTGGTTCGCCAATAAAAAAGCAGATGATTTTGTAGGGTGGAATGGAATGTGTTTGGTATTGACTTCTCCCATAGATTTCTATTCAGGCTGCTTTAACGGTTGTGTCTATTTCCTAATATCTCTGGATTCACTCCTCATGTCAGTCTGGAAACACAATTTGGTTCTGGTAAAGGCAATGTCAGTTCACTCAGTTGTCACATTGAATTGCCAGGATATCAGGCCACCATATTAACTGTAGCAGTGTCAGTGGATGGATGGTGTTCAATTGTTTTCTATTGAGGTTTTCCAGATTGGTGGAGCAGAAATCAAATACAATCTTGGAGGGCCATGATTGTCTTTAGAAGCTAGTGACCTAAAGAGAAACACACTAAACAGTTTATTGTCATTGTCATTGTAATATACACATTTTAATATTTACTATTTATAACTTTTGTCTCCAAAGTGATGCTTGAGTCTCCCCTGCTCCAACCACTGTTTTCACATTGTTGTTTGACTCATGCATATTGACGAGCTACAGCTCTTTTGAGTAATATCCATCCATCTTCAACCGCGTATCCTTGGTCAGGTCGCGGGGGGCAGCAGCTCAAACAGAGTTTGTTTTGAGTAACACTCAAAATAAAATTTGTTTTACTTGTTTTTGGCGTAACTCTGTCAACTAAGTCATCCACTTTTTTGGAGGCGATGAGTATTGAGAAATCTGCAATAAAAGCCAAATATATTTGTATAATCTAATTTGATCCCGGTAAACTCTCCTCCCTCCTAAACCCACGGAGAATTTCAGATCCTCTGTTTTCTAACCTCATCAGGTCCGACACAACCACATCAGTGTGGGGTTGTGACTTGCACACACAACACCGCATTACAGTAATACCTATCCAGGCTATTTTCATAGGTTTTGCTCTATGTAGGTGCATCCAAATGGCAAATAAGAAGCCATCACTGTGCTGTGCTAAATGGTTTGGATTCAATGATGTCATACTGTATCTTAAAAGTCCTATACAATCACACGTGGTGACGAAAAGAGAGCTGAGCCGGAAGTCAAAGCTCTCGATCTACCAGGCAATATTTGTTCCTACCCTCACCTATGGTCATGGAGGGTGGGTCATGACCGAAAGAACAAGATCACGGGTACAAGTGGCTGAAATGGGTTTTCTCAGGAGGGTGGCTGGCGTCTGGGTGAGAAGCTCAGCTATCCGTGAAGGACTCTGAGTAGAGCCGCTACTCCTTCGCGTCGAAACGAGCCAGTTGAGGTGGTACGGGAATCTGGTAAGGATGCCCCCTGGGCGCCTCCCTTGGGAGGTGTTCCAGGCATGTCCAGCTGGGAGGAGGACTCGGGGAAGACCCAGGACTAGGTGGAGAGATTATATATCCACACTTGCCTGTGAACATCTCGGGATCCCCCAGTCAGAGATTTCTAATGTGGCTCGGGAAAGGGAGGTTTGGGGTCCCCTGCTGGAGCTGCTGCCCCTGCGACCCGACTGCGGATAAGCGGGAGAAGATGGATGGATGGATGGACAATCATTTAAACATAATATAATGCAAGCTCCTCTGTTATTTGTTTTCACAGCCGGTCCGGCTGCTCATGCATGTCAGTCGTATGATGTTAGTTTGTGTGTGTGTGCGCGCGTGCGTTTGTGTGTTTGTCTGCCTGTGTGTATGTGTGCGTGTGTGTGTCACACACATCAAAATAAAAAAGAATGCCATTGTCATTCACAGAGAATGTACTGTACATGTTACAGTTAGTGGTCATACATTGAAAAAACTAGATGCCGGATCAACCATATTGTATTAGAAATATGTATGTACGTACATCAATATGTAAAACGATTACACTACAGAATTGTATTCCTTGCCAAAAAACCTTGAGGGAATATACAGTAGAGGGGGAAAATAGAGGGAGAGATGAATATGGGATGTCATGCATACACATTTAAGAGATAATGTATTTTGGTGCTGAAAATCACTGGGAGCCCACAGGGTACAACAGGCCCCTGTTAAATGTAATATTTTCTAATGGAGAACATAATGTTAGGTTCATACACATCTTGATATTTGTGTAATGCACTCTGCTATTGTCTTTCCATTATCTAAATCAACAGTAAGGGAATTGTGTTAAAAAGCAGCAATATAAGAGTAAAAGTTCAATTTGCATCTTGACACCTGGGCGTTCAGAGATTTTATAGACAGTTCATGTGAATTTGACTGAAAATTGCAATACAAGGGGGTCAAACACAAGTACCCAAAAATACTTAAAAGCACCGTAAATCAGCAAAGACATCAGTATTTTACATTTTTAAGGGTGAGCCGACCCAGGTGAGCATATAAACGTGCAGGATAAAACAGGACTCCTGGGGATTTAATCTAAACACCAATATTTCTTCGCAACCGAAACGCAGCTCATAATGGCCATTTGAGAGTCCACGATTGTAATCTAATACATTCTCCTACCGGTCCGCAAGTTGCACATTCTTGCATGCTGAAAAAATTGTCTGGTGTTTCTATACTGCACTGGCTCCATGAACACAAATATAGTGGTGCAGACCACACACAGACAATATCCCAGCCTTGGCAATGTGTTTCCAATGTGTGGGGCGGAGCTTCTGAGGGAGCAACCTATGTCATTGAAGGGAGAGATGTTTATGTTTTGATATAGTGTAAATATCAACAATCTTTCTCCAGAATCCATGACTCTACCTCTAATGCAACACTGTGTACTTTATCATTGAGCAGCACCTAATTGTATGTACTCTATATGCCAGCTTTTTCAATTGAAGTTGAAGTATTGATTAAAATAACGTATGATCTTTTATTAACATTAACTATATGCACTGGAGTTGATATTTCTTTCAGTTTCACTAGGCTAATAGTTGCATTAGTCACTCTGTAAGATATATTTAGATTTATTATAGTATGACAGTGAACCATGACAGTTTGGGACCCCTGCTCTAATGTGACATAATGAAGGACCACTCCTGCAGGTAACTATCAGTGTTTTTGCATTATTCTGGTTAAGCATTTTAGCCATATTTATATTAGTGCTATGAGTTCATATTTCAGGTCAGTCCTGAGTGCCAGGGAGCAGGTCTGCTTATGTCTCGGCATGTTCATGTTATCTCGTAAAAGCAGTTGGAACATCCATGAATCACTTGATGAAAGTGAGCATGCATTATTTAGAACTTGGCCAGCGTTTATCCGATAGGCCAGAGAGACACGTTAAGAGACACAATTTCTTATATCTTGCCGTGACATTTCACTTATTGATAATTTATGCAGAGACCCATTACACTGAGATTAGTAGCGCAGGGAGTAATCACAATTTATGGCCCTAAAAGGGCACACCATTAGGCCACTCACAATACTGGAAAAAGAAAAATTGAGATGCGTTTTTTTCATCTACAATCACATCGAAAACATTGAGCTTTATCAGAGCTATAGAGAAGTGGGTGTCTGCGCTGATTTGGCTATCCACTTGTTTAAGACAGATAAAAGAGCAACATGCAACGATGTGAATTGTAGACGGTTGGACAAAGCACACACCATCAACAGTATCGTCAACTCCTGTTCTAATAACTGTCGATTTACTGTACTGTGCTTTCATGGAGACGCCAGTGGAGTGTGAGCCCCTATCATGACTCAATGTATTCATTCTTTCTTACATTTTAGTCTGCTGGTGTAAGGACGGTAATAAATCATGTCTCCGTCTCCTCTTAGAAGGCTCAAGACACTTTAATCATCCCATATTCTTGTGTTTTTAGCCATAATAATTTGGCTCTATCATGCAAGGACAGTCCTGCCTGTGATTTATGTGCAAGTATGTGAGTTTGTGAGGCTAGGAAAAACTCAAGGCAGGATCCAGCTACACGTTTGTTCCACTGCTGCTGGGTATATTTTTCACCTCTTCTAATCTTTTTTTCCAGGGCCTAGGTGATGTATATACTTGTTTATTTATTACACTCACGAGCAGGAAAGCACGTGTTTGTCTATATGTCTCTTTGCATGATAACTGGAAAAGTAAATCAGATTTTTACCTGACCTTGCATATATCTTAACAATCAGGGCTGAATATAGACTATAGGGCACATTAGCCTAATGTTGGGGCTGTTAACAAAACAAAATAATATATAGTATATATGGTATACTAATATATAGTATAATATTGTTGTGCGCTATAATGGGGTACCTATTTTGACCTGTTTGACCAAGTGTTATGAAATTTGGTTACGCACGCTCATGTATATGAACGTTTCTGAGCTTTGAGGCGCTCAGTTGGACCACAGTAGGTACAGTAACATGACATGTCAAGTCAAGTCAAGTTTATTTATACAGCCCATAATCACATAATAGTCTCAACGGGCGGTACAGCCTACATTTCACATGGAAACAAACAACACCCCCTTAACCTGCTCCTACCCCCGGGCAAGGAAAAACTTCCAATAAAACCACATGGGGGAAAAAAAGGTACGAACCCTTGAGAAGGGACCACATCCACCCCTCCAGGACGGTTAAGATGCAAAAGGTGATGATAGGCTAACTAAATTTAGCATTAATACTATGTATAATAATTTTCACATTGTGCCGTACTTAAGAACTAACACATTGGAAAGATTTAAAGCATATTGTAAGTTAGTAAATAAAGAGTCTTTTGTAGCATTAACAGATGCCACAGGAGTCCCAGGTCCGAGGAAGTGACACTGACAGACGCTACTTGAGTCCCAGGTCCAAGGAAATGTCCTATAGCATTAGACATGACCAGGACCGCTCAACAACCATAGCGCTTGTCTGTATTGGAGACATGGCTTCTGCAGCAGTAGCCACCGCCATCCATACATAGTCCGGGACCATGCAGCATCTCCTCGTGACAACACTCCTCCACGGATCAAGAGATGACCAACACACATCCATTGGCTCTGCACACAGTTCTCTTTCCCAGTTCGGGGAACATCGACATCGACACGCTGTCCTTGACCAAGGCAGCAACTTCCCCCGATGCTGGAGCCGCACCATCCACACAGCCTCCAGGATCGTGACAGCATCTCCCATTTACCACACTCGGAGAAAGAGAAAGATAAACAGAGGCCAGAAACACACAAAGATGACACAAAGGATCCTAAAGTATAACCAACCTCTAAGCAGAGGAGAACATTTACTGTTGCTAACTAAATGCCTCACTGTACAAATAGGTTTTTAGTTAGATTTTGAAGGTCGAAACAGTACTAGCACACCTAACATCAGCTGGTAGGGAATTAAATAAAAGTGGGGCCCTATGCGAGAATGCTCTAAATCTTGCTGATTTCTTTTTAACTTTAGGGATGGATAGCAAGCCTGCATTTTGTGAGCATAAAGCTCGGGATGGAACATATGGTATCACTAGGTCATTGATATCCATGTAATGCTTTATAGGTAAACAATAGAATCTTAAAATCACATCTCTGATAAACTGGCAGCCAATGCAGTTCAGCAAGGACTGGAGTAATGTGATCCAATTTTCTAGTTCTAGTCAAGATTCTGGCAGTAGCATTCTGTACCATCTGAAGACTTTTAATACTCTTTTTCGGAAGGCCAGAGAGCAAACCATTACAGTAATTTAACCGTGAAGATACAAATGCATGAATTAGAGTTTTTGCATCTATCAAAGATTAAATTGAACACATTTTTGTAATGTTGCAAAGATGGAAAAATTAAATTTTAGTAACTTCTTTAATGTGCAAATCAAAATATTACTGCTACATTTTTTGATGAGTTACTCTGTATAATATTACAATTGTCAGTTGTGTGGCATCCTTGAACAGTTGTCTGTGCCTGGCCGGTTCGATAATTAACATCTCAGTCTTATCTGGGTTTAGGTGCTGTAACGGTCTGGGCCGCGCCGCAGATGGGCGGCTCACCCCCTCCCACCGTTACCTGGACATGCGTGCTCCCGCCCTCGGTTTCCAGACGCGCACTTCCCCAGTGCTCCTTGTCTCACGGGTGTTTGCACTGATTGCGTATCGTTTGCACCTGGGAGTTTTGCTTTGGTATTTAGGATGGGATTTCTGTTTGTTCCTTTGTCGGTTATTGTTTCGTGTATGGTGTGTGCTAGCGTGCGTTTCCCATTAAAGATTATTGTTTATTAACAACTCCTGCGCCTGGTACCTGCCTTGCCCGCTCCCGCCCGTTACAGTTGCAAAATATTTTAAGACATCCATTGTTTTATTTCCAAAAGGTATGACTCTAGGTTAGACTGGTTTCTAAGTTCCAGAGGCATATAAAGTTGACCTTACCTAACCTGTGATCATATCAATAGACGTGGGCTTCAATTAGGAGAGGCTTTTGCAGTGCATATTTATGATCATTTGATCAGCTTTGCATGCATTTTCATAATAGTTGTGATATAAAAATAATTCAGCTATGAGTCGTTGTCTTAATGAAAATATTTATTTTAAAACATGGCCATGGAGAAGACACATACAACATGCTATGTAAGATGCTTCTGTCTTAGTTGAAATACATACAAGACAAAGAGGGGGTGGCTCGAGAGCCTTTCAGAGTAATAGTCAGGAGGGGTAATCTATAATGAAACCAAAGGGAATGGTAATCACTCAGTCAGGATTCAAGAAGATAAGGATAATATCCACATTACAGAGGGGGTTACAACTTAACATAACAACACAAAGGTAAAGACAGGTCAACATATGGTCATTCGTGGAAGTTCTCACATATGTTCTCACATAAGGGGTCACATACCATATCTAATATACAATAAGTTGTCATAATGCTATATAAGATGTACTGGTAAAAGACAGGAAATCAATAAATTCTAACAAAACAAAAAACAATAGTGATCATCATCATAAATACTTGCAAGGACTTTTACTGACCTGACCTATTATAATATATATAAGTCATAAATAAGTCATGCCTGTGTTTCAGTGTGGGTTAGATAGTTGTGAGGCCTGTGTTAGAAACACAACAATAGGCCATCGGTCTGTTAATAGCCTGCAACCATAAGCATCTTGTTAACACTAAACATGAACATAGTCAATATATAAATTGTCAATATAATGTATATAATATATAATGTCAATATATTCATTAGATAATAGAAATGGAAGTCTTGTAATGTCCAAGTATTTAATTTCAAGTAACAGACCAATATCTGAACTATGCTATATTATAAAAAGTGGGACCACCAGAAGAGTCCTATTGTGGTATTATATAGAGCACAGGGTATAGCTAACATGGAATCAAATTAAAAATACACTCCTGCACGGCTTTTGGTGTAATAAACATGCTGAAATATGTTGTAATGTTTAGACCAGCTGAACAGGTGATGTCTAATTTCCGCATAGGGCCTTTGCCAGAGAGAGGGAGGTGGGAGATTGCAAAGCAATAACTAAAGAGAAATGTCATATTTGCATATCTCAAAAATACATCACAAGACAGCCATAAAGGAACCTCTGTGAGCACAGTTTTGCATATTGAGAGATATTTTTTCAGGTTTATTTTGTATTTTTTTGTGTGTTGAGTGCGGTTCATGTGCAATTTAAAGAGGAAGGTAAAGGTCACAGTGGGATAGAGGCAAACCTGATGCTTTGGCAGCTCAAATTAGATCCTTAAGGAAAACCTCAACTTCATAAAATACACTTTACGACTAGTATCATATATATGTACTTGCCTTGCCTCAAGCCCAGCACGCTCAAACAGAAACATACAGACACAATGGCTTTAACAGTCACCATATTTACCTTGATATGACTATACAGAATTAGTAGTCATTTTAGTATTGTTTTCACACATGTAGTGTGCAGCCAGTGACAACTACAGTACTATAGCTTTTACCCACACAGCAGTAAATAATCTGTTTCTATCATTGTATTATTATTAATCTAGAGTAATTGTCATATGCATGCATTTGGCAATGTTGTTTTTGTCTGTTGTTTTCTTTATTGGTTTTTCTTCAAATAATAATGCTGAATTTGACGTGAAGTCATGTGACGGCTCGCAGACTGCAGTCTTCATCCACAGCCTCTACCAGTCACCAGAGGTGGGCTGCAAGGAGATGCCCTAGCAGTTTTCCTTTGTGATTGGCTGAGCCTTTCCCAGCAGGACAGGGGTATACCTCCAATCTGCCCGGGCCCAGATATGGACAGAGCACAGCAAAGGGGTTGGGCTCGTGATCAGCTCCTCCAATGGCTTTGATGCACGCCTGTGGAGCAACTCTAACAGGATGGCACCAACAATCAACATGGGCAGGATGGTCACCTTCCAGTTGATTGGCTGGACACATGACAGCATTTGGCCCAGCAACACCAAACCATGGAGACTCGAGCTAAACATCTATACCTGTCTCACAGTGCTCATAGTACATCACCCCTCCACTCCGATAGAAGCTCACAGCCTCAAGCCTGAAGCACATGGGGTCAGCGCTTCAGCAGTCAAAGTAGTTGAGCTCTGGTTGATGGCTGTTTGTTTGTGTTTCTTGTACAGAGTACAAACTAAATAATTGTATTATTATTATTATTATTATTATTATTATTATTATTATTATTATTACTACTATTATTATTATTATTATTATTATTATTATTATTATTATTATATTTGTTATAGTATTACTACAAAAAATAAGCCATTTAAAATTTTATAAAGTTTTTAGCAGTAGGTAAAACGTTTGCTCCACTGAAATGAATGAAGGTACTTATAAATAAATAAAATCTATATCGCTCTATATAGATTGGAGTTTCTTGGCAGCATTAACTTAGAAAAAATTACTAGTTACATTTTGTCCAGTTGTCAAGTTGAAATCAATCACATCAAATAGATTAGTGCACCTCATTAAGTCTCAAATAAGTGAAGCCAGTCTGGACTTCTGAGTTTTCCCTGTTAGTGGAAGTGTTTTAATTAGGAAGAGTCATCGCTTTCCATTTGGCAGCAGTCATCTCCTGCTTATTTAAACCCATCTGGCTCAGGCAGACATAGCCAATATCTCAATTAGTGCATACCAAGACAGGTCTCGTACTGAAGCCCTGTAATTTCTCCTATCACCGCTGGCGAGCCTCCTTCTCTAAATAATAACACCATCTTGTTGTTGTCTGATTAAAATAGATTAATTAATTACAAAAGCACCAAAGCTGTTGCTCGTGATTAATGGGGCAACACCATATAATCAGCTTGTGGTCTGTGAAGTCTGATTGGCTTCTCTTTCAGTCTTCGAGCCACACCTTAGAATTCGCCAGACAACTAAACAAAATCTCACTGTAGTAAAATGTGCCATGCTGCTAAAAATCCCTCAACTCAAATAAACCCACACAAATAAGATTATAATTAAACTCTAGGCTAAATGTGGCCATCTTAAAATGCTAGCAAAAACTGGCAAGTGATAAATTATGAAATGTTAAATATTAATCAAAATGGTAATACTTGTATTTACATATTTGCTGTTCCCATGTGTTGGAAATAGTGATGGCTGAGTATGTAAAGTGCTAATCCCCCAGCTTTTGAGTCTCAGGTTTGAGTCCCTGTTTTGGCCAACGCATCCTTGAGCAAGCCACTAAATCCCACCTGTTCCTTGGGAAGATGCTGACTGATGATGTGTTGAAACTATACAGACAGATTAAACAAAAACAAGATTTCTATTGAACTATTTGTCAAAGTGGCAGCAACTGTGGTGCAACTGCACTTTACTGCACTTAACTTTACTGCATGCACTGTTGTTAAAAGTGTTGTGGGGCCAAGTGTGACTGTGGCACTGTGTGAGAAGATTTTAGGTCTGTGGAAATTCTGGTTGAAGTTTTGCATATTCATATTAATCAAACCCCTTCATGGTATTCAAAAGCTATTTCATGATTACATTTTCAACCAAAGAAACCATATGTTTCAGTGTAAATCGAACCAATATCACATAAGGATAGCTATTAGCACTTTTCTCACAATTTCTATCAGGTACATGGATGAACAGATGGACTTCAGCAAAACATGGAGTTCATTTCCAAACAGGGCCCACATACTTCCTTGTTGGCTGTGCACCAAGGCGATATCTCCCTCTGCGATGTTATTAATTCCTTACTAGAGTTTTAACAGCACAGTTTGTTTGCTCCATAAGCTGACCCCCGCTTGGTTTCACCATACCTTCTGATGGAAATGTAGATAGGGAGGGCCGAGCAGCCGAATAAACAAATGTTTAGTTTAAAACTGTGCAGTATGGCCTCCGTCTTATGTTTGTTTTTTTAACCTTTTTCTCATTTTTCTAAAATGTCAACTCTGCACTGTTCGCTGTTTATCTAACAATCTAACGTCTGTCATAAAGCGGCAGAGAGAAGGCTAAAGAGAGAAACCAAGGGAAAGAGACTAGGTTACTATGGCGGTGGGGTTTATAGGCCAGTTATAGAGTGGCTGGCCTTTTTGGAGGTTGGAGCAATGTTCTGGGCACAGTCTGTCGTTTCTCACATGTGACTTTTAGGAGCTGATGACGGATGGGCCAGTGGCGCTCTACTCCGCCTTTTCCACATTAAACTGGAAACCATATCACTCAAAGTGGGCCCGTAATGCACAAATAACAGGCAGCCATTTTAGAATAAATGCATTGCCATGGTAGCGCAGGGATGTGGCCGACCTTTACATGAACCTGAAATGGAGCCATGCGATATCAGGTAATTTATGTATTTAGAAGCGGCAATATGCTGTCACAAAAATCTCCCCTAAGAACAGCTTTGTTTAAAGATATTTGACCTCATAAATTAATATATAATTGGCTATGAGAGGTATAGGCTACTTCTTACTAACCTGTCAAGACCAGATATGTGTCTGTTAGACACATCTGGGGAGCCATCATTGAAACGGATTCAAGAGGACAGACGCTATCAAAAAAATACGTTGCATGTGATTGGATGAACCTGTGAACCAGCAGTCTGTGGAGAGTGGAAGAGTGGAAACATATTTTCCACTGAGAAAAGCCTATGCTCTTCTAATAAATTCTAATAAAACCGATGCTTTATTGTATTATCTCTAGGCGTTTTCGACTCAAGTTGTTTCCAGGTCGCCTACGTCACATCTAAACTACACGCTGATTTGAACACACTTGGTTTACCGGCCTGAATTAACTACATTTCCTAGCTCTCCAGACTGATTCTCATGGCAAAGTGAAACGGCCCATCCTGATCTCGTGAGGCTAACTTCTTATGGGCCGGCACCTTCATGTAAACTCTCCATCTTGTAGCAACCGGCTGTGTGATTGATAGACTTTATCCCCAGTGGGCGGAGGGAAATTGTTGTTGTCCATCTCATTTGCGGCCATTGATCCTTCCACAGGGGCTGGATGGGGGACGACAAAGCGAAAAAAAAAGACACATCTGAACGGCAGCGATCGTGCTCCGTTTATTACCCATACGTCCCGCGGAAGTTACGAGCGCGCCATCCCTGTGCCATCAGTCCCATCTCCAAGGGAACGAAACAAAAAGATTTACCCTCTTATCGCCGCTGTGAAGAAATGGACAGCACACTTGGTGGATAAGCACTGCTCCATACATAACAGATAGGGAGAACCTTGCTTCTTAATCCGCTACGCTAAAAGACAAACGACTCAATTGCCGCCCTAATGGCAGCAACAGCTGGAAGGGAAGAGGGCTGCATTTGTGTACAATGCCCCGGAAGGGTCCCTAAGCATGGCATTGAGGGACTACGGGGAGCCTGTGTCATTACACAGGCCTCTGCATGGTATATTAAGACCCTCCTGTGTCTCGGCTGCTCATTGGCCGAGGCAGGGAGAGGGGAGCAACAAAGAACAATTGAGACCGCCGTTGAAATATGCCTCCCCGCTAAAACACCTCATTCTTTACCCCAAATCATCATTCTCCGCCTGCGCAATCTCCGTAAAGCTCCCCTTGTAGAGCTTTGGGGGGGCAATATTTTGCAAAGAAATATCTCAGGCTATTAGCCACCTAGAGGTGCCTCTGAGAATCATCTGGCGGGCAGGGCCTCAGTCATTTCTCTCTCTCTCTCTCTCTCTCTCTCTCTCTCTCTCTCTCTCTCCTAACATAGCAGTTGTATTCAACTGGAGATTAAAAGGCAAATGCACAGATATGAACAAATAAACAACATACTGTATGCATGTGTATGTGCACACACACCACACCCACACAAAACATTCAATCCAAACCTGTCCCTCGTACATATACACCTCTTCTTCCTAGATACAGTAGACTACACAGATAGAAACACAAACACACGTTCGTGCATGTACATGCGCATTTATGAAATAGAAGAAAAATAAAATGCCTGCAGCAAGAGTCCTCTTCATGAAACGCGGTGGCGTCGTTTGAGAAGGCGAGCAGGAGGTTCCCAGGGGACCCAGGGAGACACAGGAGTCTGCCTTTATCGTTTTGCACGCCATTTTTTCACTAAATGCAATAAGTGAGGTATTCGAGCAATGCAGATGTTCAAACAAGAACAACTCACTGCTTGACTTGCAGAGGATGAGTGAGAAAATACAGAATCAAGAGGGAAAGATAAAATATTTTTTTTTAAGTTCTCATCAGAAAACATTATAAAGAGAGAAAAAAATAGGCCTATTAGGATTCACTATTAGGTTTTGCTAAGGTATGTCCAAGCCACTTCTCAGAAAACCAGACCACGACAGGGGTAATTAGCTTTTTAATATGATGTGGTTATGGAGGGAGGGGTAGTACATTCTCTGACTGCCATGAGATGCAAAATCACTGGCAGGCGTTGACGTTTGCATCAAAGGTTAGAGTCATTGCTGGATGCATCGTTACACACCTGAGGAAATATCTATATTTCACAAATGTTTCAATTTTTACTAAAGATATGCAGCTTTTATCTAAACAGCTCTATTATACTATATATATTTACTATACAATATAATAATATACAACAGTTTGTCCTGGCTGTGCAATTTTATTGGACAAATTGGTGGTATCACAATAGGAGCACTGAGATGTTTTGCTAGCAATCCACTTTACGATGCACTAATACACTAAATTCTAGCTTCACATACACAGTGACATTGTAAATATCCTACTACATATTGAACCACATTATGACAACTTTAGAGTATGAGCATTGCAAGATGATGCAGAATACATAGATGTGTTTCTGCAGCTGTGTTAGCAGAAACATGGCTTACCATATATAGTAGTTCTATGGGGTTACAAAAGCAATTTATATGTAGTTATGGGATACTACAAATACACAAAAGAGAACCACTGGTCAAGGTAACTATAAAATAAAATGTAATTTAATCATCTCATGAAGAAATTATGGTCTCAATGATTTCACTCTTCACGTTGGCAATTTTGAAAAATGATTGCTCCATTAAGATGACATTAAAAGATTCAAAAATGACTTATGGACAACCAGTTGCGAGAGATCACATGACCTACTCAGCAATTTGCAGGAGGGTTAAGAGCAAATGTGGCTCCAATGCTAAAAATGTAGGATTGTTTATGGATTATAGGCATAAGCTTACATAGTCAAAAACCTTCTTCACAACCCAATGGGAACATCAAAGAGTTGTTATCCATCATTTCAGTTCAGACCCATAAGTCATATGGTTTATGCAACAAAGAGCACTGTAGACAGATAGCAGTATGTAGACCAGCAGATAGAGCGGGAAAATACTGTTTGTCCCCAGGACCCCCTGTTGCAGCAGTGCAGTGCAACATCACACTATAGCAATCCCAATATTTAACCAAGCATAAACACACAGAATATAACCGAAAGGAAGTACTGTCTCTATGGAACTATGCATTGATACGCCGTAGTTATACTTGTTTAAAAAGAGAGCAAGTAAGGCTATAGAGTAAGGTTGTGAATGTATGAAGGCAAAGGAATGAAGTTGGAGAGGTATAGAGATGTCTTATCCACTCCAGTCTAACTGGGGGCCTCTAATATTGTCCTGGGGCCACAAATCTACGGTGGTCATATTTAACAACGCGTTGGCAGGAACCAGCTCCAGGGATGTTGGAGTATGCTCTCTCTTGTCCTCTCTCTCTCACTTCCATGTTTGCTTGAGCTTGTGTGTGATGGCAGTAACCTGATATGTTTGCCTGTAAATTAATGTGTATTAGCGTATGCCACTGTACATGTTATGCACTGACTACAGCTTCTCCTTTGCAAATAGACTCTGCGTCTCCTGTGTGCGCCTGACTATTGATTTAGAAAGAAAACGGCCCGCTAACTCGCACCATCTGCTCTGCTAGTGGACAAAGAGACGGAGGACAAAATGAAGAGGCGGCCGGGCCCTAAACCATTTGCCACACCACTACAAGCCTGTGGATAAACCTTCGACTGAAACATATTATTTGGTTTTAAAGGTACTGCACGCTAGCAATGTTTTACAGAGGGGTGGACAAATACGAAGGCGTTTCATTTTGTAATGTTGCTATATGAGGAGTGGACCCGAATGCATAACACATAGGCAAGCATGGAGCAGTGAATACGCTTTAATGTCAGGCTATCCGGAAGCAGACAATCACACAAAGTAACACTAACACCAACATCGACAGACGAGGAACAGAGGAAACACAAGGGACAGAAGAAACAACATTATTGGATGGAAAACAAAGGGCAGATGAAAACAATGCGTTGCGCTAAATCAGGCTAAATGTTTCATTCCATACACGTTTTTACCGAACACCGTTTCCTTAAGAAGAATGCCAAATTCTGCATCACACATAAATGTCCATGATTTTAAGGTCTCTCTAGCTATGAGATGGGTATTTCAGAATGTAGTGAACACTTGCATATGACTTTTTGTCATATGCACAGTTAGTTTGCCTATAATCACACTCCGGCTTCAAAAATATATAAATGCAGCCGGAGCTACATTCTGGCTCTGATACTGTAGCTTTTCCATTTTACATGTTCAATTTGACATTAATTTTTTGACCACATTAAAAAGTTATAGTAAGTTATAGCAGGCACATCTTTACATTTGTGTTTTCTATAGCCTATGGTACCATTTATATTGTGTACCTGTTGACATGCACACATTGAATTGTGCATGTGTGCATGTGTTTAGCAAAGTTAATTTGATAAATTTAGATGGCCTGTGTTAAATATTGCATGTATCCCAAGGTAGCCTATAAAAAACGTATATTGTATGTAAAATGTATACATGCAGCTCCTGAATGAAATCAGTAACGTAATTTCTCTGGAAAAGTCTGGATTGAATAATAACTCTCATATCCTGCTCAATTCAAGGTTCTCTCTGTGGCACTCAGTTATGCTATGTGTGCGCACACATAAACGTGCACACGCGCACACACACACACGCTCCTCTCTTTCACATTATATGTACTGTATCTAAGCATGCGTGCGGGTGAAAACACACACACACACACACACACACACACACACACGGGGGACTTAATATAATAAGCTTTCCCCTTCTCCATCCTTCTATCTACCCTATCTGCCATGCCTCCTCTTCTCCCTGTAATTCCTCTCTCCCTTCGTTGCTTGTTATCTGTTGGTGCGAGGCGGAGCTTGTCAGTGTGATAATCCATGTCTGTGCGTGCTGCTGACCCGCTGGTGCGCACGCACGCACGCACGCATGCACGCATGTGCTCGAAGGAGCGGCGAGACCTGCCTATCACGGCCACGTCAGGCTGGGCGTATGCCCCCCAACACACATACACATACACACACACACACGCACACACACACGCACACACACACACACACACACACACACACACACACACCACCACCACCACCTCCCTTTTGTTCAATAGGGCCCTGCAAAAGATGGACGACGTCGTTTGTCAGTCTGTGCATGAATGTGCAGCTTCACGCAATACTCACGTTTATTTACTGGAAGGATTAACGCTATAGCTCAAATAGACGACGGTTTTCTCTAATAATGCGCTCCAGGGAAGAGATGGAAGCAACACGGAGGCTAAAGCAACTGTTCTGCCTTCCAGGCTTCACATTTAATTCAGTTTACTTAGCACTGTCAGTGGCCGGACTTGGTACTGCGACAAGA
>JAOEGT010066756.1:0-16756 GCA_025447795.1 Speoplatyrhinus poulsoni
GGGAGACATAAAAAACATGCAGGGCTGTGGCTCTCCAGGACCAGGGTTCCCTACCCCTGAAGTAGACTGTTCTTTAACAATTCTTTTATTGTTTGTAAAGTAGAAACTATGCTGCCACCTTCTGGATTTAAACTGTATTGTTTTGTGTATTTCTTGGATACTGTCTTGTGATATCTTAAAGCCACTACAGACACGATTGTTGAATTGAAGTATACTTTGTGAAGGATGGCGCGATTGTTTTAGATTGAATCAGCAAACGTCCTGTTTTACAATGCTGTTTTTTTTTTTTTTTTAATAGCTGGGTCCATAAAAACTTTTTTTGGCAGTTAGCTTTTTTTTTTTTTTTTTTTTTATATATATACACAACTCAGCTACACTAAACTCACATAGGCAGCTACATCTAATTGTACTTTCTAATCTAATTGACTAAGAACATAGGAACTAACCAATTTGACAACAAAACCAACATGTCAGTAGAGGCTTTAAGTAAATTTTTGAAACCTCTTTTCACTTTTTACAATTATTGTTTAGCAATTACATGCATCTCAAATTCCTATTGTGAAATTAAAGGAGTTTGCACACACTAGAACTTGTGGGACCAAATTGCATTTGTCTCTGTCAGCTATAAGACTTAACTGTCCTTAATATCCTGTGTCCTTGTTGAAAAACCAAATGTGTGAAACATTTCAATGTGTTGCCTTCACTTCAAGTGCCTTAATATTTCTACTGATGTACCGTTTTCCCTCCCATCCTATTTAAGTGTTTTGTATGTGTTCCATACAAGATAGTATATTTTATATGAAATGTTTTAATAAAGTATTTTCTGCACTCTATTTTCTGTAATATCAACTAAATTACGACTGTATATCATTCATTGACCATAGCTGGATTTTTTTTTTTTTTGTTTATCGGGGGTGGGGACGACAATGACAGTTTGGCCTTTTAATGTTATTTATTCTTAAGTGTATGAGCCTAGCCTAGCTACCGTGCATAATTGACATCTCTATCACCTGTGCTACACCTTTTCACTGGACTGATCTAGCATGATTTTTTTGAGTGTACATATTGTTATGTAGGACACAAGTGTGTGTATTAGATTTAAGTTGCACATTGTGGCGTTGCTTGCCATAAACTTCATGATTACAGTCTGTTATTTGTCTCTGTAAGCTATAAGACTTAACTGTCCTCAATATCCTGTGTCCTTATTGAAAAACCAAATGTGTGAAACATTTCAATGTGTTGCCTTCACTTCAAGTGCCTTAATATTTTGATGTACCGTTTTCCCTCCCAATTGCCCAAGAGCTTTAAAACACCGGATGTGTACAGGCTTGTTCAATTAGGCTATAATATTGATATCAGATTTCACTGTCACATGTCTGCTGGATGTAAAGGTGTTATTATGTATGCACACTATATATCAATTGTTACGTCGGACACAAGTGTGTGTGTATTAGATTTAAGTTGCACAGTGTGGCTTTTCAGTCTATGAGCGTACATAGGCGGTATAGGCCCACACCACGATATTGTTTATGTAACGTCTGTTGTAAGCCACAAGGTGTCGCTATCTTTTTCAACAAAAGAGTATCCCTCAAAACGGAAGAGTCCCGCGAGGATGCCAAGGAGCAAGACGTAAATATTATCCAAAAGCCCTGAGCCAGGAGACGATTATTTTAGATATAATCTACATAAGATATATGCAATATTGACCAATCGGTGGCGCGGACATTACGGTACCGCAAGGGATGCTGAAACATCATCTCAGTGCAGCTACAAGACAAGAACATGATGACGGTACCCAGTAGCAGTCCTCTGGGAAAATGCTTTCGTTGGGCATAAGAAGCTGAGGACTGAAGCTCTTCGAGGCTTTGTTTAGCAGGAGCCTCATGGTCAACATCAAGGTAAAATACAGTATTTGTTATATTACTATTGGATTCGGGGTTTTCGCTCTATTTCGTTGTGTTTTAAGCTGTCATTACCTACATAGTATATCTGATCTAAGCATTGGTGGTATGATGACTTCAGCATCAGAATGTGTTTCTAATACCGGTATAGGCTTTACCGGTACCAGTTAGTCTAGTGGGGATTTTGTTCACATTGGTGTCTTTAGTATTGTCCTAGTTCTGTGGTGTACACCAAGGAAGGCTAACAACAATTTAATTAAAATATACTATATGAATATTAGTCTATATTAAAATATACTATTCATTTTAAAGTTATAAACACTTTATATTAATAAAACAATTAAGGACATGAAAATCTTCAAATATCTGGTATGAAAGGCAACAAAAACAGTATAGAGTTGGCAAAAATATGAAGAAAAAAAATTGTGCCATGATAAATGTTTTGCTGAGAGTGGAACCAACTGAACACTGCTCAGAAGCTTGCTTGAAAATTCCTTTCTCCCACTGCAGTCTGCAGCCCACTACACAATAACCTCTGTGCTAGTTTTGCAACTGTGCAATTCGCAACGCCGCTTAGAAGAGTGTAGGCCTGTCCATCTGTAT
Source organism: Speoplatyrhinus poulsoni (assembly GCA_025447795.1). Classification (NCBI taxonomy): domain Eukaryota; kingdom Metazoa; phylum Chordata; class Actinopteri; order Percopsiformes; family Amblyopsidae; genus Speoplatyrhinus; species Speoplatyrhinus poulsoni. The sequence goes on from JAOEGT010066756.1 coordinate 2,505, forward strand.
GGTCTCGTCTCATAGTACTAACGTCACAAGTGCAGAATGAGACGTCCCCATCACACCACCAGATCCTCAGGCAGCCGTCTGTAGTTCCATTATAGTTCAAGCAAAGGCTACTCGTTGTTCACTAACAAAGGATTTCAGCAGAGATTCTCTGGGGTGGTAACACTGTTTTGCGTACAGATACTCAGCGTCTTACTTTTTGATGGTTATGCCCAGGTTTGATAAGGAGTTTATTGCTGTGCTGACACAGGGACACTGATTCGTTGCTGTGTCACTTGTTTTCTCTTCAAGCTGAGCGATGGCACTGCTGGCCGCAGCTATTCTTCTGTGCTTCTCTGGGTGGGCCTCACTTTACATTGTCCTGTGTAACATCAATGGGTCACGTGGCTACGAGTGGAACTGTCGTCTGGTCACATTGCTCCATGGCATCCTGGCAGTATGTGTCACAGCATACATAGGCTATGTGGACGGACCCTGGCCTTTCACGTATCCAGGTTGGAGTCTTGCTGTCTATTGGTCTTTCTGTTTAAAATACTGTATCAAATGGATTGTCATATTGTCCTTGTGTTATAGCTACGCTACATTTGCAGCAGTAGTTAATCTAATAATAATGTTACCATTGTCAATGTAAGCGTACGCTTGTATTTTGCAGGTTTGTAGTTGTTGTTGTTGTGCTTTACACAATGCGTTTAAATTAATGTAATAATCACCTTGGTAAACATTTACAAAAACCTTCTTTTCATTTAACCCAGGCACCAAAAACACCAGTCTGCAGATCACTGCCATGGTTCTAAGCCTGGGCTACTTCATATTTGATATGGGATGGTGTGTGTACTTCCGCACAGAAGGACCTGTTATGTTGGCCCACCACACCATGAGCATCCTGGGGATCGTGCTGACCCTGTGGTTGGGAGAGTCGGGCATAGAGTCGTGCGCTGTCCTCTTTGGTAGCGAGATCACCAACCCCCTCCTGCAGACACGCTGGTTTCTCAGACAGACAGGACGTCACCAGACTCTACTGGGGGACGTTGTGGACGTCCTGTTTGTGCTGCTGTTTGTCGTCATGCGTGTATTTGTGGGAGGCGCCATGTTGTATTGTGAGTTGATCTCCCCAAGGCCAAGGTTCTTTATCAAGTGCGGCGGAGTGGCCATGTATGTTCTATCCTGGGTCTTCGTGGTGGACATTGCTCGGTTTGCTGTACGGAAGAGCAGGACCAAGTACAGTAACTGGAAAGTGCCTATCAAGGAGCACACAGCAGTTGTTAATGGACTTGATGGGAAGATGGACTGAAATGTTTCCTTTGTGATTTTGTTTGCCACATTTTAGACGTAATGTGACAAAGAGAATGACGTTGTGTGTGTGTACAACACAGTTATCTTTTACCTCAATCATTTTTACTTGGGCTTTTCTGTCTGTGTTTTTTGTTACTAAATACTGAAAGGCTTAAGAGGGTGTGTATAGGACTAACTTATAACTGGGCTGAATGAACCTGGGTGGGCAGGTAAACAACCCACTTGATTGACATCTGAAATCTCTGACCTACCCTTTATGTTACTGGTCGGAGTCCCCTCCCTGTCTTCCACCAAAGAAGTGGTCTAATGAGCATTACCTGAAACACCTCTCTGCTTTACATACAGTTGAAGATAAGTGGTAAAGAAATTGGCAAAACATTTAGGAAAAAAATACTGTCAGCCTACTAAAATGTGTGAAATAATGAATTGCCTTACTTAGAACTGTGATTTTCGTATTTGCTTTTTTAATACATGGTAAAACATATGTGTCACAGCAAATTCTAATAATGGCTCTTAGATGTGTGATTGTGAGTCAGTACAGTGATATCAAATTAAGTGCCTCCAAATCTTTCATAAAAGCAGAAATCGTTGTGAATCTGTAAAACTTTTAATTTAACCAACTGTGTATAAAAGTAAATCATGTTGTGAATTTAAGAAAGAAAAAAAAATGTATGTCTTTGTGTAATATCTAAATAAAAACTTACTGGAACACAAAATACAGGTTTATCCAAAATACAGGTTTATCCATTTATATTTATGAATTATGCATAATAAAGATGTGTGTACATTTATTTTATCACACAATTAGATAAGTATGTACAAGTGCATGAAAGCACATTATTGCAACATTAAGACTGTTCTGTATGATACAACATCGTATGCATATCAATACAATATACTGTATACTCACAATTCCTTATTATTTTAGGAATTCATGTTCAGAATGTGATCAACACACCATGATGATAATGTAGTTTGTGTCTTAGTCATTTTGAATGTCCTTTACTGATAGTTTAAGATTTCTATTTAGATTTTTATTGTTTTATAAAATAAAACCCAGAATGAAAATTGAGGTCCTAAATATAGGCTAATCTTTCTTTTGAGCTATATGCGTAACATGTCCACATGGTGGCACTATATTAGCATTTATTTGACTGATATTACAGGCGATTACATTCAATGCAAAATTAGTTTTCTAGGCTGAAGCGGCTGAACAAGAAATGTTACCTGTCAACTCAAGAATATGGCCTATAGCCTATATTGTCTATTTTTTTCTATAAGGTTGGGTTTAATATCCATTTGTGTTTTTGCACGTAGCCGACACAATACACTTTATGTCAGACGCGAACATTTTATACAGTGAAATAACAGGGATGTCGACAAAACAAAAACGTTTTCAGGTTATCCTTTGTACGTTTTATGTGTATTGTTTGTCTGATATCAGTTTATTGGAATAGTGCAGTTGTGTAATGTACCGTAACGACAATGGATTTTGATTTGTAAATAAAGAGCATGTTAAATGTGCTCTCAGATCAGACAGAAAAACAAAACATAACCCTTCGTAATTAGATAACTCTTCCCAGGTTCCCAAGATAATCATTAATATTGACGACACTATAAAGACAATATTTGCAAATAACACATTTGTGCTTTGCAATCAAATGCCCCTAGCACAAACTGAAACATAAACATTGCTAAAAGCATCTACCTGCGGAAGTGGTAAGCACCAGAGATGTTATTATTTTGTAAAGATAGGATGTGCCGCTGGGTCACATGCACCACTTTAAGCCAATCATATTATATACCCGACAGTCACTGACGTGAAGGCACCCATTGAATTAACTTGACCCTTTTTTAACTAATCTATGTTCGTATATAAATGTTCTGCTATAACCCGTATACATATTGTACTAATCTCAGAAAACATAGATTGTTTTCGTAGTAGATTATGCATTATTACTTAATTGATTAGAAATAGTCCATGTAGGCATAATGTCAAACACTGACGTTTAGCGACAAGACAGTCAACATACTTTTCCAAAAACTGTCCACAAAACAGCAGTTTGTTCAGGATACTAAGACCACACCCTTGACCATTTAAAACAATGCATTTTGTGATCAACCTGTTCGCATCTCTCGGAATTACGGTACATGTATCTTTTAGACCAGACGAGTGTTGTCTCCCGTTATGGGAGGGTCTCTGGAAGCGATGTACGCCTAACCAGCTAGCTGGCTAGGGCGTTGCTAGCGGCAGAAAGTGGGAATTTTTTGTGTCCTTTGCGAGTTAAATCTCAGTAAAAATAACCAATTTCGTGGGATAAAAGGTTATTCGTGTTCGTTAACGTTTTACACAATCTGCCTGTTATTTTGTTGCTGTTAATTTACACGAGTGTTGTTTTTTAATATCGTTAGTTACGTTTGCATCCACGGGAATTCTGCCGAGAAAACGACAGAATTCTGGAAACATGGAGTCAAGGGGAGCTACGCTGTGCTAACATACAGTACCGTACTTGAGTGGATTCTGTTTCCTGAAGAAACATTTTTGAAGGACAAAACAAGGAGAAAATCTACACGTCGGGCAACATACATGTTGAGGTCTATGTATATTTTGGTTTTTGCCCAACACACTGCTGTAAACTGGAGTTGGTTTAGTTTGTACACCAAACGGCGCACACGGAGCAAAGTTTTCTGCTGAAAGAGCTCATCTGTTTTGTTAGCTGCTGCCTGCTGGCGAGATACATCTTGCCGTGAGAAAGCATAGCCTGAACCGAGTGCATCGGTTATATTTGAACAATATCGTGTTGTAACTGACTAATACTGTGCCCTGATAGTTTGGCTCAGTTGTTTCAGCGGGTTTCAAATCATTTCTTGACATTGATATATTCTCATGGTCACGAGAGACTCGTCCCCCCAGCCACAGAGACAGATTTCTGGGAGTAGGGAATACCAAATGGGAGTGAAGGAATTTCCAACATCTTCAAATATCATTTAGCCACCAACACCATTCGACCAAGTAGGGGAGGTGGCAAACGAACGGACTATATGACAGGGCCAGGTTGTCTGTTTTGTTTACATGTTGACATACTGCAGCTACTAGCTAGTATTACATATTTTAGAACTGCAAAAGCACATTATAGTTGAATACATAACCTTGTTATACATAACATAAAAATAACATCCTTTACATATCTTGAAAATATTGTCTCTTAATTATGTTGCTTTGCTGTAGTTTACACATTTTGACAGTGTAATTGGACATGCAGCACATGGCAAATCCATTGTATGTACTGTTCTTCGTGAATTATTATTTCAACGACGTCCTCAAACCCTTGCCTACCACAGATGAATGCAAGAGAAGGAAAGTCAAGAAAGGCGCCTCATCATCTTCTGGAAAATGTTAATGGGATATAATTTGGTGCAACTCTAGATCCGGAAGACCAATGAGTGACACACAGTCCAATATCACTGACAGGTACAGTATGTCAACTGTCAAGTCATTTCATATGCATCTTATACACAGATTTTATAGGCAGCCTATTTGGTTGAATTGTACTGATAATGGCATAACACGTAAGTGTCTGACATTTTCCAAATAACCTGTAGTATAGTATGTGGTGGTGGTGGCAGTACAACCGTAATTGCTAAGAATAGACATCTCCTCAGGTCTTTATGGAAACTCTGCTGATCTCATCATGGCTAATTCAGTTGTGTGCGGACCGCAAGATAAACTTGTCCAAGTTGTGAGAAGGCCTGTTTGTCTTACCGACAACAGCGCCAACCAGTACTCATGCTTTTCAGAATCACTTTTGCCTTTGCAGCCGTCGATCTAAGCACATAAACATCATTCCAAAACTGTATTTATCTATATTCTCTTCAACAATAGGCTATTTACAAGATACCTGTCTGTAAATCCCTCTGCACAGTGAATGTGATTTTGATGTATTCCAATGTGGTCTGGCACAGTAACACAATACTAAGCTGTAAGGTCATGCCAAGCCTTTTCCACCTGAATCCTTCATACCCGTGAAGGAGGCAGGTCGGTAGACTGGGATGTGGAAGTCAGAAGAGAACCAAGTGTTATTGCCAACCAACTGTAAAATGTCACAATGTCCATGGTATTGTGTAGTGCCTTACGACATATAGTATACCCATTATGGTATCTGCACAATCACTTGTTGATGTTGTGCTGTCTAGCATCGCTATAGCTCTGTGGGACTGTAGTATTAACCATTATTAATCACAGTATTCACTTCGCTCATCCCAGTGAGCCTTTCAAACGTGTACATTACAGCTGACATGCAAAGAAATGACAAGGCCATTTTTTGATGTTCTAAAACCCATGGCAGGTTGCCAACTCTACTGGCCAAGAGAGAACATTTTAGAAAACCAAGCATAAGGTAACTTTTAATTTGCCAATGCATGTAATACCTTATGCTGCACTTTCGTGTTTCATTCCCCCGGCAACCCATTATCAGGGGGGTGCCAGACACTTTAACATGATTGGTTTTGGATTTGCAATAATTCCAGTTAAAGGGAACACATTTCCTGCTACCTGTTTAGAGAGGTTGTTTCACAACCTATATATTTCAGTGCACACAACTTGTGTTGGCAGTTTTACGCAGACCTTTTTAAAAAGAGCATGATTATAGTCTGTCAACCTTTCAAGCCACTACTTAATGCTGTAGCTTCTCTCACCAAAGTGAGAGCTGGCTTGTCGTCTGGTTTGTTTGGCCCACGTTGCTTTCCAAAGTGGTGGATGTTTGATGACCATATTGATTGCAGTGTCTGCCTCCTCTGTCTGTGTGCACCCCTCACTAACCCCCCCTTCTTGCTTGTCGTGTCACCCTGTTGGTGGTGTGTTGTGCACTTTGTTTTTGTTTTTGCTTGGGCCTGGATGTATTTTACGCTATGCACTGTGCTGTCAGTGGTGGCCTGCCGGCGGGCCTGTTCAGTGGGCTGTGAGCTCTTTGTCATGGAGTTCTGCTGATCTCCACGTTTTTTCACACTCCCGTGGGGCCCTCCCAGGAATTGGAGCTGGTGACATCACCAATGGTCAACAATGGCTCTAAGTGGGAGCAAGCGCACTATCCACTCCCGATTTTAATTTTAATTTTTATATATATATAAAAATAAATTAATTAATTAAAAAAAATGGAAATCTAATAATTGGGCTATCTGTGATTTCTCATACTTGCCGTTACTCAGTCAAGCTACTATTGTAATGCTTTATAGACTGCCTACCTCTACCCAAACTATTCCTTGCCGCTGTTAAGAAGCAGTGTCAGCTAATTCATGCATTAAAATGAGCATCTATATGTCAAGGGGAGAGCTTTTATCAGAGGTGCATTATCATATCCATTAAAACCCAGAAATCTTCCTGAAACTGCTGTGAATAATTGATAAGTTAACATGTATGGGCCCGGATCATATTATCCATATTGTCCATGAATGGAAAATGGGAAGCCAGTTCTATCTACCCTGTATGTAGCTTTTTGTTGGGATGCCAGGGAAATGCATGTCTTAGACAGAACTGGTATCATTGGAATTTGATAATGTTGGAAACTTTGAACTTCTGTCCACTGATGGGTTTTTCAGTAGGTCAAGGGTGACTAAACCAATAGACCTGGACTATATTACGGCGAACCGTTATTCAACATAACTGAACCTCTGTGTGAGAATGCTGCTGCATCTAATAATACTATTCTACATAATGTCTAGAGCACACTGTGTGTGTGATTGTTTGCGTGTGGGGTATTGTGTGCGTGTATATTTGATTATGTTGAGGTGCTTGGGTTTTGTTGGTATTGTAGTTGTCTGTCTGTCTGACAAGTGCTGTAAGGCACAATACATTTTCAAAAGGACAAAAGTTTAATATATTAAGCTAGCCTATCTATTATAATATGCTTCAGGTGTAGGCAGTAAAAAAGGGCGTCAGTATGTTTTGACACTAACTACATATTGACCTGAAATCATTGATCATTGAAAGTTGAACCTGCTAAACCTTGATGAGGATTTAGTTGATGTCATTTAAAAATGACTCCATGATTGGATGTACTGGTGCAAACACACACACAACAATGTATTGACCTGCAACGTAACATAGCGTACATACCGGTAGTGTATTTTTGTTCTGCTCCGCTCCTTGGCCTCTCTTTCTTTCCTTACAACCCCCAAACATCATCTCTTCAACCGTCCATCCCTCTGTCAGCCATGCCTGTGCATAAATTGCCACAGAGGTCGACAGAGCTGCATAGCCTACTGTGTGTCACTGGAGTGCAAATGAGGAGCTCAGGAAGACGACACTCACACCTAGATGTAACTTTGGCAGGCACACGAAAGGTTTCTTTCTTTCTTTCTTTCTTTCTTTCTTTCTTTCTTTCTTTCTTTCTTTAATCAATACACCGATTCAAAATATCTACAGACACAAAACTACAAATGGAAAATAATTAAATTCTGGTTATTCAACTAACATAAAAAAGTGGTTAATTACAATTTAAGTTGGAGTCAGCAATGATGAAAAAAACGTTTCAGTATCATAGGGTGCTCACTCAGAAGCTTTACCCCACATTGGACATTCATTGCCGAGGCTGGGATAGTCGTATGATGCTGTGCTGTGAACCACTTTGTTTGTGTTCCCATTTACAGAGCCAGAGCTGTGTATGTACACCAGGTTCTTTATTTCCATGCAGACACACAGAATGAACCAGCGTACTGTGATGACATACTTGCTGAATTTGACAGTGTATTAGCTTCAAATAGAGATTAATTGTGCTTATGAAAGTAAATAGACTGTCAGACAGTGTTGCTCAGCCTGACCATCTAGCTAGCTACAATCCTTTCTCTGCTGTCACCTGTACATCATCATCTTAATCAGTAGTTGGTTCCTGTCAGCCCCCCATAGCCGGTGTGACAGTGGCTGAGGGAAGTAACCACTTGATGCTAATTCTGCTTTTTAATGGAAGAACCGCGAGGTGGCGGAGGTTCCGGCCTCGCTTGACATTCTGCTCTACGCACTAAAAACCACTCCGTGTATTACACTGGCGGGCTCAATCCCGTCAGGCGTATCTGAAAAGAGGGACACATGCTGTACAGTGTGATAGCAGGCAATGAGCTTGAGAAACACAGAGCCCCAGGGGGTTGTGATGGTGGAGCGTGGGTGGAGGTTTTGAGGATTTAGCCCAGCTGGCATGCTGGGAAAATGAAGGTCTGACAGTGAGCTTTGTGATGCTGATGCCTCTGGACACCCTGCTATCAACCCCCCCCCCTCCTCCTCTCTCTCCCCGTTTGCCTAGAGAGCTTCAGGGCCAAAGCATTATTTTGTCCCTACAATAGATAGGATAACTACAATGGAGACAGAGAGGACAAGGGGTTGAGCGCTGCCTTGCCCAAGTGTCGTGTCGTTACATGTCGATGATAAAATGGTCTAACCACGAACTAGGCTTGGCCTTCAAGCTAATTGCGCATTGCAAGCCTACAGCTACCTAGTAGGTCTACATGTTACCTTATTATTATTATTGTTATTATTATTATTATTATTATTATTATTATTATTATCATCTTCAGTTCATTTCAGCTCTGTACTGTATTTTAACTTGGATTTAGGAGGAGGCTCTAACTGCAGATAGATATTTCTTTGTGTGCGAGTTGTATTACCATGTTGTAGATGGAAATTACAATGGTGCTCTGTCTTTCTGACCAAACGGCACAGTAAGAAAAGTATGTATGTGATTTATGTAGCCTATTTAGGCTCTCCACCCTGGGTCTTGGAATAGGGATGCCTTTAATTGAATTGTGTCTCTCTGCCAGGCCTGGCAGTATCACAGAGGGAGGCCTGCGGTTTCCAATGATTAATCTTGGACTTGGATGTCTTTCCTTGCTGATTCAGGGGTGTCAGAGTAGCCTAGTACACGCTAATCAATATTCTCTCACTTGGAAAAAGTTTTATCGCAACGTATACAAACATCCAAGTTAGGATGAAAAGAGCTTTCTATACAAAATGCCACATGCCTAATAGTGTTGATGCAAATTCCACAGTGTTGAGTATTTCGATGATACATTAAACCTTGCGACAATAGAAGTGGCCATTTTATCCTTGCGAGGCGGTTCACAGACACGTGTATTGGTAAATGGACATTACCAAGTGTGTATTTTATAGATTATCCATTTCTTAGTTGAATTTCACCAACAAAAACAGTAATGAGCTGTCATTCATGATGTATACTGTTTCGTGATGTAAGGTTATATATCGTATTAGAAAGTTTAGGCCGTATTGCCCACCCAGGTCCCCAAAGGTCCGAGTTCTGGGGACCGGGGCTGTAGTTACCAGTGTAGTGTATACTTTTTTTGTAGTTTGCAGAAGAACCTATAAACAGCATAGCGTGAAAAAATGTCTATCCCTTGGCCTTCACGACAGGAATCCTGATGAGGTTTATTGGGGCAGAAAGGCCAATGCTCTCCCCCCACCTCCCATCCCCCCTTCCGGTGAAGGTACAGCTTGGGAGCTTACACCACCCACCCCTGCGCCCATTCTCTCTTTTTTTCAAAATTTTCCCCTCTGCGAACACACCTACACCTCCAATATCATCAACAGCAATAAACAATCATAATTTGTGACACTGGTGCTGTGGACATTCATGAGTGGAGGAAATACGCGTATCGGTCAGACCATTACATAACCCCTAATACTATACAAGGCTGTGTGTGTGTGTATGTGTGGGTGCAGCCTACTCCATTGCCAGTGACATGAAGTGGAAAGCACTGATGTCATGATGGCTGTGTATGTGTGGGTGACTCAGGTGTAAAGATTAGATAACAAGCAGTACGTGTTTTCTGCCACTGGCTGGCTGCAGGTGTAAGTCTGGCATGAGAGCCTCCGTCATCACACCGCTCAGATAGAATCGGGGCCTTTTTGTAGCAGCGTCAGTGTGAATGGCTGCCGGGCGAGGTGTGGAATAGGGAGTGCAGCCAGTTCCATAGGCTTACTTGGCAGACTGCTGTCATTACTCACCGTGAGAGCTTGTCAATTGAATTGTGCTGGCGTCACCGCAGATTTCCATTAGGCTTGTGTAAAACAGACGGTTTTCAGTATTTCTTCAACACTCAACATTTCTCATCATATTAACACCTGGGCCTATTTTTACCTATCCTGTTGGATAAGCCCCTCTACTCCAACAGACCTCAGATTGTCATAGAGAGCCTAAGTCACTTCCGCATTATGGGACCTTTTTAATTTGGAAAAGATATGTATGGTAGTCAACGGCAAGAATTATGTTTAGATCCCCTTTGAATTGTGACACGAAGAATACATGTGATGTTTGACTATTTAAAAGATAATTGCTCAAGTCAAGAACATTGCAGTTTGTTAAACTATAAACTTTATAATAAAGTAATCTTTAGTTTTGTGTGTAACCGCTCAGTGAACTACAGCTTTCGTCTCGCACAACACGCGTCACCAAAACAATGCTTTCTTCGGCTTGTGGATTGTGGCGTGAAAACGTCACGGGGTTTGTAGTCTTACTAATGACATATTTTCACAGTTACACTTCAACAAATGCACGACAAACTGAGACTTTCTTGACTCAAATTTTCTTTTAAATAGTCAAACATCATATGTGTACTTCGTGTCACAAAGCAAACAGGATGTAAAAATAATGTTATTCTTGCCGCTAACTACCATACATATTCTTTTCGAACTTGGGTCCCATAATGGGGAAGTGACTTCGGCTCTCTAGCTGGATGCAGACATTTTCTCAGTGGGTATTTGAATGGGCAAATTATATTAATGCCTGTGTTTTTATTTTTTTAATGTCAAAACACTGACTGACCAGTACTCTAGCTCTCTAAGAGGGAATAGACATCTGAAATTGTCTTCCTTTGCTAGAGGGATTCCTACAGGAGTACTGTGAGTAACTTGAAGCGCTTTCCCCTGAATCTTGCACGAGTTAGTCATGTTCTTCTTTGTTAAATTTTTTCCCTTCCACTCCTGTTTGGGACTCCCTTTCACACAACTGGCTCTGTGTCAGGAGTCTAGCTCTCTTTGGGTTGATCATCCCTCCCTCCCACCCTGCCTGCCTGCCTGCCACCTCTCCTTCGCTCTCACCACGCACAGTCTGGTCTGGTCTGGTCTGATCCAAGCCTCTGCTGCTACCAATGCTGCAGCAGTAGTTGGCTCAGCACTGCTACAGTTTTCCATCAAAACACCAAACCTCAATGGAGCATTCAAGCCCAGGCCCGCTTCAGCTCTGCCCCTCCCTCCCATCCCGCCCTGTTCTTCTGCCTCCTTCTCCAGCTCTTTCTTCCTTCAGATTTAAGCACCCTGTCCAGGAAGAGCTCCTGGTTCATACTTGAAGTATATGAAGGATCAAACAAATTGATTCTTATAAAGTTAGGTTTTTCAGAAACTGTTGCATTGTAAGGACTGATTGTTTATTTCTGTTGTCCTGATATTTTCTGGTATCCAATCTGTTTTAACAACCTAACTGCACACACACAAGCAACTGTGACTTGCTGTATCCCTTAAGGAGAACATAAAAAAAGGACTGTAAACAGGACAACCATAACTATAGCAATTTTCCAGAGAGCTACTTGTGGTCTTGTGTTGCAAAAAAAGCCCTTAGCCTTTCTAGTCTCCTTTATAGAGGTCTACTTTTACCTTAATTCCATACAGTTATTGGTGGTCAAAAATGAAGATGATAATAAAGTTGAAAATACGGACGGATCAATAATTGCTTTGATTGCTTGACATTTCCTTGCTTTGTTTTTTTCTGCCAATTCCAATCACAAGGACAAATATGTGCATTGGATTGTGGATGAATTACTATATTCATCCCAAAAGGGATATAATCATAGAACATTACCCATGGGAACACTAAATATAGACATCTACACTGTACATACATTTTCAGAGTAAGACTGGTAGTGTTGTTAACTAGTTCTTATCGAACTAGTATTTATTTATGTTTTTACAATGTTCAGTGATCCCACTATACATGCTACCACAGTTACAGTGCAAAGTGATTAAATAGGGGACATACTCATATAGAGTGTGGCAACCGACGACATTGTGACGTCATCGTGTGGTGGAGCCGCCATTTTGTGAGGCTACTCGCCAGTAACCACGCAATAGCTTGTTTACATCATACCCTGTTTGGATTGAAGTAGTTGTAACTTGTAAATATGCTTAAAAACAGCTTAAAACAAGTTGGATTGTACAGAGACAAACTCCTACCGGGCTACTGGTCTACCATACTCATATAAAGCAAGTCAGCAGAGATGTGTACTGTAGTACCGTAACTGCTCTTAGAAATGAAGCATTGCTATTTAGGCTGTTATCTTTGAGGATTGCATTTATATTTGATAATGTATGTTAGCCCTGATAATATACATTGCTGGTGTATTACATATTCATCTATTGACAAATGTAAGTCGCTTTGGGTAACAGTGTCTGTAGATGCTGTGAAATGTAGATTTGCAGCCAGCCAAGGACCTCAGTGAATTTTGCACCCCATATGACAAGAATGTGAATACAATTATTTTAATTTGTTTGTGCATGCAAAATAAATATTTGTGCACAAAAAAAAGAGAAAAGGAAATGCCACTTTTAAAGTTACATGTTAGTGCAAGACAAATTAAACAACGATGAAGTCATCTGTTTACATAAAATAATCATCAGTACATTTTCAGATAATGATGCACAAATGATTTTGTTTGCAGAAACGTGCACAGATGATGCACAAACGATTGTGATAAGTTAAAGATATTAACATTAATTGCGTGCTGTGGATGTCTCACCATTGTTTAAAAAAAGAAACTGTTTTGTTTCTCTAATTGTTTGAGCAGACACCTTTCTTTACATTCACAAACCAATCAAAATATTTTGATTCAGATTCTTAAATGGGATGTCAACTTCACAGATGTCAACCAAGACCTGCTCTTTAGAGCACAGTTATTATTATTAAACAGGGATTTTCCTACTTTGTTTAAAAATATATATATATATATTTTTTTTCCCTGTCTTGAGTTTTCAAGTTTTGCCTAAAACTCCATATTTGGTGATTGTATATCCCGTTTACATGTGGATGAAAGGCTATGTATTTAAAAACAGTCGTGTACTTGTGTACTTGTGGACTAGGCATCAATCTACTGCTGAAGGTGCTCTTCTGCTCTACTATAGTGTCTTATGTAGGGGATGGGAGGAATTGTTGTCATGGTCAGGAGATTTCCTTAATGATGGTGGTGCTGCTCCAGCACAACACTGTGTTCAACAGAGCGCTGGCCTCTACTTTCTGGTAGAACATATCTAGAAGCATTACTCTATGCTCACTAAAAAGACCTGAACATCCTCTGGAAATAGAGCCAGCACTGCCATTCGTACAGTACAGTGATTGTGTATCCTGACCAGTTCTAGTTGGTTGATGTATGCCCAGGTACTTATAGCCTATATTCCCAGGTACTCAGAGCCTAGCTCTGAGTCTGGACCACCTCTACTCTCTGGATGGTGACTATAGATAGTTATATGATATGCATAAACTAGGGCTGTCCCGAATACCATTTTACAGACTTCGAATACTTGATTGTTTTTCTGAACGAGTATTTGAATACTCGTTCTCAACAATACCATTACAATTACTCAACTATAATTAATGTTTCATAACTTGTTAAAAATCAAAGCAGGCGGCAGGCCATTTGCTGGTTTTTAATAGCACATAACTGTACAACAGCAAGTAATCTACTACTCACCTGTGAAGACTCATTGCATATATTGGCCAATAAGAGTGTATGTTGAATGAATTGCCCCGCTCTCTTCTTTCAGACAATCGGTTGTGTTGATGACCCAGTGTAGGACAGGCAATTGCATTTTGCACACCTGATTCTAATGAATGGGTTGTTATCAGGCTTCTAACACACACACACTTCTAACTTTGTTCATTAGAATCAGGTGTGTTGGAGCAGGGAGACATCTA
>JAOEGT010066767.1:0-12500 GCA_025447795.1 Speoplatyrhinus poulsoni
GGGGGTTAATGTCAATCAATTTTATATAAGCCAGTCAACCAGTGACAGGTTTAGCAACATTGCCCTAAAAAAGTTATGTTTTCTATGCCAGAAATAGCTACAGTAGAATACCATCACAGAGAAGAAATTAATATTTTTTTCTTTTTTAGTTAATAAGTGTAATAATTTGTATCTCAACCTATAGAAGTGCATCTATATGTTTTGTGATAATATGCAGGAACTAATAGATTATGTCATTACAATAATGTTTCAGAATTTTGCAGGGCTTCAGCAAATAATAATAACAGATTATTTTTGAGGCAACTATAATCCAAAAGAAATCTACTTGATGTCAACATTCTAAATATTCAAATTTCTAATGGGCTTCATGGAATAATATCAAATTATAGCAAGGGATATATGAGTAACACAACAGCATACATCAACAGCTGTTAGCGAATAGTAAATATCTATATCTTCAAGGGAGTCCAGCCAAACATGCAGTTTGTCTCAATTGATTTTAATGTTGTCACCATTTTCATGGTTCTTTGTGTTATTTGCTTGCTCAATTTACTGCATGACAAAGTGCATTAAGTGTGCTTTCCCTTCATCTGGTCTGCCAGGGCTTTACAGCATGTTTGACAGGGCTGGATGGAGGACGGTGATCGGTTACCCTCCCACTGTATTGCCTAGTAACCAGTTGTTTATTTTTCTTCCGAGAAGGTAGGAATTAAATTAGAACAGCACATGCTTCTTGAAGATCATTTTTCTGTCGTAGCTCATATCTGTCTATGTGAAAATGGCTTAACTGACCTCCAACCAGCATTAAGGGGAAATTCTTGCTGACCAAATTCTATTTCCTGGAACAATGGGGTAAGTTTTCCAGACATGAGACACAGTTTTATTGTCACAGTGATGGACAACTTGTGTTTTAAATGAATTCTGGATGCATTGGATTCCATGAAGCAAGTCAATTTCAGCTGAACGTTCCTGCTCAGGCAACAGAGGATACACAGCTGTCAGACATAGATGGAAAGATATCTGGCCGTTGAGGGTGGCCTGCAAACTCAATAAACCTGATAGTCTCTTTTCAAGACATGCTGTGATCCAGCATGCAGAGACAGAGGGTCCAATGAGATGGGGTAAGAGGGGAGCTTTGCAGCAGAGCCCCTCTGTACCAGGCATGGGATTACAGCCCCTCCAAACACCTGGACTCTCACAGCGGACAGAGAGGAGACATAAATTGTCGAAGGTCCTCGTTTACTCTGCTCTCCTGTTTTTATACCCTATGCTAGACTGCCTACAGTACATCATTGTGTTGGGATTGCACTTGTTGTGAACCTGTGACGCGTGTGTGTGTGTGTACTATGTGTGTGTGTGAAAGTCTTGGGTTAACAGCCACACTAGGCCTACAACAGGAGAATTGAAGATGTTAATCTAGTTCAACACACCAAAGACAGAGGTTATGCTAACAAAAGAAAACCACAACAACAACAAAAAAACTATTCCTTTCCCAAGACAGTAAATATCAACAGGGCAGCCATGCATTTAGTCAGTGAATGATATCTCTGTTTGCACTGATGTCATGCTGTGGAAGAGGTTCAGTGATGAACACTGATGAAATGCACTGCGATGCCTTGTACTATATCTTTATGTACAAGTGTCAATCTGGAACCCCTCATTGCAAAGCGTTGGTCGACTGTGTAGAGCACAATTTGGACAATAAGTGACCATATGAAAATCTTCCCAAGATGACGACAGCCTACGTCGTACATTTCACTTTCCACCGGCACTCCAGCTGATTTGGTGAGAAAGGTGGGACCTACAATCGAACATAAGTACATTTTATGGATTAGTGCCGCCTTTATTACAAACGCTTTGAAATGAGGGGCTGATACTCAAGGTGAAGGCAAACTGAAGCTTTCCAGATCAGAATTAATTTATGAGGCTATGAGTGACCTGCCATAGTGAGTATACTTAGAAAATCTAAATTAGCTCTGTATAATGGATGATCTCTAAAACATAGCTACTGATCATATTTCTAATTATTATTATTTGTATTATTTTTTGCTTTGGGTTAATATGCTTTTAAAACAAAAAAATGAACATAAAGTGTAAAAATAACTTAATAACTTACAATTCCTAGTTTCCTCAGATGATGACTGCAGTAGTCCCAATGCATTCTGTATGCATCAGTCAGAGAATCTACTGAATATCTTCTGCTATTCATCCCCTGGGAAGTAATGGGTGTATAGCACCTGTGTGTAATAAAGCAAACAATGAATCAGTCTGGTGTTATGTGACATTTTTAATAAGAATGACTTGGCTGAAAAGTTTGAGAAAGTTAAATGCAAATCTTTGGTTAGAATTGTCTCAGAGGGGCACCCTGTTGGCAGCTATAAAATACACTGGCTCCTGAATAAGTAAGACAATGGTTAGCCTGAATAAAACACACCACACTGTACAACATCCGTTATACACGCTGGCACAAGGGACTGATAATATATGTGTTATAAAGGAGTAAAGATAAGGCTGGTGTAATTGAATATTGTTCTAATTGCCAGCATTTGAAGCAACAGCACTAACCATATATATTCCTGACCAAGAAAGAAACATAAAGGAAGATGTTTGTTTTTGTTTCCATTTGAACAAAGTTAATTGTGTCATTACAAAGTCTTCCACAATTATGGAGGTGGTAGTGTAAACATTAGCTGGGGGAAAATATAGATCATATGAAGAAGGGACTTTTGCACCTTGTTCAACAAACACTGCAGTCACCCTTGAGCAAGTCACTTTACCCCCAATTATACTCAAAGTATAGAAAAGTGTGGTTACTCTGGACAGCTCCCAAGTGTAACTTTATAAGTACAAGGAAAGAAACCCCTAGGATAAAGGTTATAAGAGATTGCCCAACCACGGTGGCTCCAAATATTTCTCCCTGAAAACCCATTTGGGCCAAATATACTATACGCTCCTGGGTATGGTAGTAAAGTACGGTATATGCCAAGTTCTATTATGATATTTAACAGCTTGACAAGGCCTGGGACTCACACTCATTTGGAAACACTGTGATTGTAGGGGTTACAATTATGAAAAGCAAGGAAGAATTTAAAGGTGAAATGTCAGTCCCCTAGGCTCGGACATTGCAGTAAAGTGAATGGAAGACCCAGAGACAATCGTCAAGAGGTATGTGCGTGTGTGTGTGTCAAGGCTGTAGTCAAGACCACCTTTATCGAGTCCAAGACCAGTTAACAACCAGGACAGTCGAGTCCAAGTCAAGACCGAGTCCAAAGACATTCGAGTCAAAGTCAAGACCGAATCCAGAGGTTCCAAGTCAAGTCCAAGTCCAAATTACACTTTCTTTCAAACATTTTCAAACTCGACATTTTTTTTTTAATATAACTTTTAGTAGGTTTGTGTATCATGCCTGTAGTCTATATTTTGTCCCCTTGACAATGAGCGGTAATTTAGGAATAGTGACTTTCTTACAATCACAGACTATTACATTGTTTTTCTCAGAGGAGGTAGTCTACAGCAATACATTGTATCTTACATTTTATGGCATTTCTATGTAGGCTATCCTAGAGAAATGGGCTAGTGTCTATAATAAACTATTGTAAATTATTATGAAGTTATTTAAGTTGAATATTTGATTAAGAAGACAGTGTTAATACAAAAACATGTTGGTAAGGAAGTGTACGGCCACTGCTGGTTTATATTTTCCTACAACAATATACTGTATTACATGACAGTAACAATGTATAATGTACAGCTATTACTGTATATTTAAATATATAGCATTTTGCAGATAAAATTACAGCCAGTGAAAAAATGCATAATAATACAATTTGAATGTACATTGACAGCATATTATATAATAAAACACAATTGATCTACATTATAGTACTTCAGAATTCCAGTCTTTTGCTAACTTTCAATTGGTGCAACATACAAAATGTAAAGCACAAATATTATTTTAATTGTGCACAGCTCATACAAGTTATAATATATAAATATTTAGGTTTTGCAAATATATTATTAAGAATATTAACATGCACAATAACAGTTTCAATCCAAAATGAGATTTCAGGTAAGGGCTTGGCTTTAATATCAGCCTGACACATAAAACACATATATATATGAAAAGCAGTTCACTCCAAATGAAAGACAACAAACAAGCAAGGGGCATGCAAACACAAAATATGTGTTGTTATCTGATATATTTAATGTCTACACGGTACACACTTGATATAAAAGCACATAAAATAAGCATTTCAATTTAGTTAGTTTAGTTTACTTAGCTTGTTTTGTGTATTTTTTATGCACAATGAATCATGGGCCAACTTTATTTTACAGGATGTTGATTTTGCTAATCCAGCAATTATTTGGCACTGACCCTTTAGCCTACAGTGTTCATTTGTTCTGGTTCATCTTGCTCATACATTGGCAGACAAAAGCTACAAAATAGACTACACGTTCAGAAAAACTGACTAGCTGTGTTTGGTAGTCATTCTGAAAATGTCATGAGATTACACAAAGTGTTGGTGCACACAATAAATGGGTTATAAAGTAAAGAAAGCAAAGTCTAACAATTTAATTAGAATTTTAACCAAGCAAGATACTTTATAAACTGCATGATGTTTAATTAAAGTGGACATTCCATGCCCATTTTTCACATGGACACAATTCCTTGAGGTTTAAATGCAATGTATTCGACATGCTTAAGTGAAAATGCCACATTAGGTGGAACCGTATTAGGCCCATTGTAAGCATGCCCTCAAAAAACTGTCCTTTAATGCAAATTAACTACTGCTCACCCTGCCCCCTCTACAGCGTACAGTAGGGTGCTGACGTGAGTGGGATATGGCTTGAGCTGTCAGAGACAATATACTGCTTCTGACAGCAGTGCAACCAAATGGGTTTAAACCAGTCTACCAGAAGCCAATGTTTATTTCCACAGCGTTTTCAAGGCATTCATATTGCATTTTATTCGTTCTGCCTGGCATCGTTAATATATTTGAAAGTACTGTTTACTGTACTGTAGTGTACTGTAAGTTTTTATAAAAAATCACTCCATAACTCCATGAATGGAGTTATCATGAATAGAGAAACTAGTTCATTTCTGTTGTAATGTTGGACATTTTAAAATGGGGGTCTATGGGAATTGACTCACTTTTGCAGTGCGCCTCAAGTGGCCATTTGAGAAACTACAGATTTTGGCAGTTCTTCACAGGATTCTTGCTGGAATCACTGGAGGTTCTCGCTTGTTTGTAGACCATTAACGTTGCTACTATATTTACAAAACATATATTGCTGAATTCAGCAGAGTCATACCTTTCCAGCAAAATTTAATGTTTCTGAGACATTCACAACCAGAGCTGTCTAAAATAAAGAGAGTATATTCACCCTAAATTTCAATATTCAATATTCTGTTTATTGAAGATTGTGTTCGTAGGACTGTATTTCCTCAACGCATTACTATATTCACATTCTGATTATTCATGCATGTAAAGTAACCCCCTGTCCACTGTTGGACCCATTTTGTGATTAATCAGAGCTTGCATTATTACATTACATAAGCTTTGGTGTGTCAACTTTCATTCGGCCTGGCTTTATTTTGCAGTTGTATTATTCATAGGGTGTGTCATAATATCTGTACATTTCATCACTTTTGCAGTAAATACATTTTATACAAGAATGCATTTCATATGTGAGAGACCTTAGAGAATATGAAAAACGTTGTTGTGCTTTGTTCTATCTCTGTTAGGGGTGTCTCAAGATTTTGGGTGCCTTCCCTCTGCACAATTAAGGGAGTAAGGGGTAAGGGAGGCGGAATGGGAGGTCACTGGCTTAGCAGCATGCAGTGATCACATGATATGGTGGAACAGGGACAGGGGTGTGACGTTTTGATAACCAGCCATATGTATCCTCAAGAACATATTATTTCATGAATCAAGGTTAGCAGAGGGTAGCCTTAAAGGGACCCTACACAGAATTTGATTTGGGGGTCCCCCACCGCCTCTAACTGTAAATATAACACAACTGTTATTAATGTCAGGGTTCCCACTCTATATCAAATGTAAAATTTTCCGGACATTTCCGTAACTTTCACTGAATAAAAATCCCCATTTCCATGACCGTATTAAATGGAAAAACATGTCTGTTTGAAAGGGACATGACAGCGATAAACAAGCTGAATATTAATTTGCCAAAATGTTACACTAAACAAGTAAACATTCACACCAATGGGGGTTTTGTAAGGGGGGAAAGTCTTCTGGTCCCCCCCAGAAACTTTTGAGCGTCAAACAATCCATTAAATTATGGTGGAAATTATTTATGTAAAAATGTGTATGTAAGAAACTGCTAAATAGGCATCAGGTGACAACATAAAATGTAGTAAGGCTATCTATAGGCATTCTATATGGCTTTCAAATCCTACTACAGATTATCGTTTTTCCATGTACTATTATTATCTTTGCTGAGTCAAAAAAATGAACAGACTCTTCTGTGTCTTTTGTGTTGTGGAAGTCAAGTCAAGTCAGTTTATTTATAAAGCACATTTAAAAACAGCTAATGCTGACCAAAATGCTTTACACAACAATGCAATTAACAATTAATACATCTATAAAATAAAATAGCAATAGTTATAGCAAAACAATAATAAAACACAATACAACAAAACCTGTTTAAGCATAGTGTCCCAGAACTTACTTGAATGTTAAAGAGTACATGTGTGTTTTTAGAAGAGATTTAAATGTCTCAATGGTGGAAGATGATCTGATAGATAAAGGAAGATTGTTCCACAGTCTCGGGTCACAATGGAAAAGGCATGATCACCCTTAGTTCTCAAATGCGACTGCGGAATAGATAAACAAAACTGGTTGGATGATCTAAGGGGCCTGGAAGTGTGATAAAACGTAAGGAGATCTGAAATATACAATGGCAATCCATGTAATGCCTTAAAAACAAGTCGCAGCACCTTAAAATCAATGAGATATTTGACTTGCAACCAATGAAGGGAAGCCAATATCGGAGAGATGTGGGAAGTAACCTTCCTCAAGCACATATTCACGTCAGTGACAATTTCTGCACTTTACCATGCATACAGTGCAAATTCCCTGATATTCCCTGACTTGACCCAAAAAATCTATAAGATTCTTTGATTTTCCATGTGAGAGACTTTCCATGTGAGACTTTCTTAAAATTCCATGATATTCCATAAATTCCATTACTAGTGGAAGACCTGTAATAAAATGATTTATAGCTATATGTGTTTCTAACATTATACCAATGTCAACCTATCATGTTTTTACCATTATAGGTTTAAAAGGTAACATACTGGTGTTCATTTGCACTTAAGAAACTTTTCAAAGTGGTAACAGCACTCACATGGTGTACTGAAAATAAATAGAAACCAACAATGCAAGTTTACCACTTTAATTGCTTTTCGTTATGTGCAACAAAAATCCATTACGATAAAAATAAAAATAATACAATAAAACCACATGAATAAACTGTAGCTTAGGTCTACCCTTAGTAAAGTTTATGTATATAAAAGAAAAACAAGCAAACAAACAAACAAACAAACAAACAAAACAAAAACAAAAGACCAAGAGAAACATAAGATGATAATAGTTCAAATATATAATAAAAAGCTAAAGTATGTACAGAATGCTAACGTTTCAGAACAAAATTCCAGAATTAGCTACTTTAATTCATACATTTACACTTATTTCCTGGAATGTTTCCTGGAATCTTGTAGTAAATTGACTCCAAGACAAATGCCTACTGTAATGTTAGCTTGGGTTTATTTTACCAACATACAATAAGCAACACACAATAATTACAATAACACACCACTAGCCTACAGCCTACACACAGAACAACAACTCTTAATCTCTACTTAGCTAATACATTTAGCTGTTATCTGCATAAAGCACAGTAAACAAACAATAAAAATTTAGCTTGCTTTTATTTCAAACCAACGGTAGCCTACTCTGCCTGCTGTTGGGTACCAGGATGAAATCCTCAGAGCCCCCTACACTGGTGTAGTGGGCCCTAGGTTCATCCTTGAGCAGGACAATGCCCAGCCTCATGTGACTAGAAATTGTATTCTATTTATTTATTTGTTAAATTATTTTGGGAGAAGGCCCCCTGGTGGCCAAGCAGTTGCTTAGTTTGCTTATGCGTTGGCCTGGCCCTGAAGGTTAGGTTATAATATTATAATATAGCATGAAATCACAGCCATCATTGCCCGCTATGGTGGATTATGGGGCAGATTAGCCTCTAGGCTACTGCAAGCACTTTATAACATTACACAATTAGTGATTATTCGGTTAAACAAGAAACTTTAAAGATAAAAAAAGACATGCTATCTCTGCTATTAGGCTATCACAGATGTAATTATGTTTTTGCACGATTTAACTGATTGTTGATCCATAAAGCAGCTGTAGTACTCCTAACTTGCACACCAGTGGACGGCAATTGTTAGCTAGGTTTAAATATAGGCTAGGTTAGCTATTTTAGTCATTTCAGATTTGGTCAATACATTTTTACATGGGCCTACAGTTGGCGTACTGGCGATCAACTTTGTTCATGTAGCTTGTATTTTTGATGAATACTAGGGTAGATGGCTATAGATATCATATCCTAGGGGCTTTGCTATTTAAAATATGAGGAGCTTCTATGTGCACGCACCTTTCTAATTTGCTTCCTTCTATGGCTACAGACTAGGCTGGCTCCGCCCGATTATTGCTCTCAGAAAAGTTTTTTCGGAAAAGTTTTTTTGATAAGATTATAGACTGGAAACCCTGTTCACACAACCAGTCCGCTGGCGATCAAATCAGGGTGGGGTTGTGAAATGACTTTGAAGTCAAGTGTGTTTCTTAACGGTGGTAGAGCTGGATGAGGTGATCAAAACAGTTATAGCAATGCCAACTGGTTAAAGGCTGTCCAATAGTTTCAAAATTAACCAGAGCCTCAGAGGTCTATGGCCAGCACTATGAAATAGGGCATAATTACGTTTAATATATAAACAAAGATATCAACAAAGAACAGAAACATAAGGACACAGTTTGGAAATCAAATCTTAGGACTTTCAAGTTTTTCAAATTTTATTCCCAGAATTCCACATTTTCTATTTCAGATACAAACATCTGAGTAAACCAACCAACTTTTCATGTTATACCATACCGTACTGAAATAATTGGCAAAGACCACATGCGCTAACAGCTTTACATTTATTTAGTATAAATAAATACACTATTTATTCACATACATTTATTTATACTAAATAAATGTATGTGTTCATTAAATACATGTTTTTCCTCTATGCCACATTATAGTAACAATAATGTGGGAAAAAAAGGTGTACCAAAAATGTTTTATTTACATTTTTGCGTTTTAAGAATTTGAAGTTGTGTTTCATACTTTTTAATAGCATTCACACAAATGTTTTACCTGCATGTGGAAATAAATTAGACTTTCATAAAAGGTTTTGTTCTTATTTTATGATTTAATGGATGAAAAGCTACTGTATTCTAAATGTTCAATCCACAGGGAAGCGGTCAGCTGTGTTCTGACAGGACAGTGATTTTAATGAAAACACCCAGCAGCCTAATTAGAAGCTCCCGTGTCAGAATTATTCTATAGTTCTCTGTAATTCTGAAGAGAGGGTGGTGTTGTTTCATCCTGTGATACAAAATGTTTCAAATGTGGGCTATTGAAAGCTAGCAGTAGGCTATCAATTAACTGGAAATGGGGCATGTCTAATATTGTACAGTATATGGTCAGATTGAGAGATGAAAATGTTTCTTAGACATTAGATAACCTTACTAACATTCTTGTGTCATAGGGATATTGTTGCTCTGATTAATTACTCCTATGAAGTGATACTTAAATAATATAAAGGCATATATTTTCAAACAACATATCCTGTAACAAATACAATATTATACCTGCTTATTTATTTTACTTTATTTTGAAGGTTTTAGTCCACAATTCTGATTACAAAAAGTGTAATAGCACATTAAATGCTGGAAAAAAAAAGATTAAAGCGCCCTACTGCTTTCTAATGGTTGAATTGATCACATTTTCAGAGTGAATGCCTTCAATAGTTTGCCATTAACATGCATACAGCCTGCTAAATTAATTGAACTTAACCTCTGAAATGGAAATCAACTGGTCTGGAACCCAAAATCCAGAGGGTGCCAGATTTTGCTCACTCAAGTATGAATGTTGGTTTCACTTTAGGATTTTCCAGCCCTTATTCTTAAGCCACAGATCATCTCTGACTGGTGATACAAACAACAGCTAGAGGGAATACAGTGTGTAAATCCTTCATGCCCCATGTCAGGTCCTGTGGGGAGAATGTCTGCAAGCGTTGTGCCATAAAGGCAAAAAAGGCATTTGCAGAGGATTTAGACTGATCTGTTTTCAAAGGACTTCACAGAATGAAAACAGAGTTTCAGAGAGTGAACACATACCAAGAACACAAGCCCATCAGTTGCTCACTAAATGCAAACTGTCCATCTGGATTCATCAACTTCAGGAAAATGACATGGGCCAAACATCACCAGAGAGAGTAGAAGAATATACTGGGACCTGAAACATTACAGAGCAACACAGAGAAAGAGCAAAACAAGCACAACTCTCAAATCCAATAATAGTACAGAGTTGCATAGTATTATCTGTCTAATAGGTCTCACATATATGTATATCCAGATATTTGTTCAGCCTGCAGTAGCCTATGCTAGATGCATGAATATGTAATCTGATCTGAGTCACTCAGCATCTAGGTACACAGCGCTGGCTAGCTGCATCATCAAAATCCGCCTACTTGACTGGAGAGATATTTCGATTGACATGCACAACGACCAACTTGGCAACTCAATGAGAAATTCGGAAGTTCAACTTATACAGAGGAATTTGTTGAGAAATTTACCAACACGACTCAAGTATATCAGGTATTGTATATCTGTTAGATAAATTGACTATGGTTACTAGCTGTAAGTCTAGTAACTTACTGTTTAAAACAAATGTAATTAAGGCACTGCACTAGCGTCGCACCGGAATTACAGATACAGACTTCTGAGTGACAATGCCAACAGCCAATGAATATCGACTTCCTCATTTCTGGAATGTCAGTCGACCTTACAGGGGTATATGTGTCAGACATTAAGCACAGAGTTGCTTATGTGATGCAGTGCTAATGGATGTAAGTGGCTGAGACTAGTCAGCTTCTGACCAAACCACTTGGGAGCTGTACATGATGTACATCCATGTTGGGAAACCATTAGCACAAGATCTTATATTTAAAATTTGAGATGACTTGAAGTGCTCAATGGTTTACATTTATATAATTATATAATTATATAATTTTTCATTGTACTGCTACTGTATATGAACCTCTAAAGTCTGGAATACATTGGAATTGAGGGTGATAAACCAGCCTACGGTATTTTATAAAAATATATAAATCCAATGCTCTTTTTTTATTGAATTCAACCATGCAGCCAACACGTTATATACAAGCACAGTGTTGATATGTAGGGTAACAAAGTAATATTTGGTTTAGAAGATGGACAAAATATGCACATTGTACTGCATTTTCTAAATCAAGTATTTTCCACCAAATAAGCATTAAATTATTCAAACATTAATATTTATGTAAAACCCATGATTTTGTTGATATCCTGAATGTAGGGGCTGGTTTGCTGTTGAGTTGAACTTCTAGATCAGCTATACTACAGTATTGCTATGATGCAATGTGTTCCAAACCAGAAAATATGAGCCACAATAAACTGTAAACTTGTTCAGATTATATTACTGTTCATACATTAGCATCTGCTCATCTGTGTCCTGTTATCTTGTTTCACATAGGAAAGCAATTGGTTGAAATCTGAATATAACCAGTTTAATGATCATTTTATAATGCATGAAGTTACCTATGTTTTGAATGTCTGTTGCTAATGCTATTTGATTATAATAAGTTAAGGAGATGGACAAACTTCACCATCAGTATTGGTAAAAATATTTATGTCAAATATAACATATTTTACTTAGTCTATTGTAGCTTCCAATTGTGGTCTGATATCAAAAAATAACAAGGAGATAACTGGTTATAAATACAGAATTTAATTGTATTTCAGATGTTCAAATGCTTGTATTGCATAAACAAGTATTGTACCATTCAAATTAGATGGAAGTAATGCTTTAAAGTGTGCGATGTAATTTTTAATGTTCACTATATTTAACTTTTAAGGTTAAGACATTTAATTATGTTAGTGAATACATAATTTTTATTTCAAGTAATTGATTAATTACTTATTCATTCATTTTTTAAATATTTTCCTGCTCAAAACGGACTCAACTAAAAATGATAACTTAGGCCAATCCAGGTGATCTGTAGCAGCATCTGTTTCACTTACTTTCGAGTTTATTAGGTACTGTTTTTCTTAATTCTGTGAGGCCTACATTTATCATTAGTGCATGCATTTGTCAAACAGTTTTGAAATCATGGG